>JAQPPZ010004010.1:0-90256 GCA_028583015.1 Wollemia nobilis
ACTGAAAGCACGAGATTCCGAAAGAAAGAAATACTAATGTGACACATTCAAAATCAAACAAACGCTTAAGTCCTAAAATGTGAAATGCATGAAATGAAAGAGACGAATTGAACGGAGATAAAAGAAAGTACAGAAAGCATAGCCCTTTTTATTTAACTCTCTTAATATCGGTTACAAAAATGCCTCCTCCCTTTTCAGGGGCTAGGAGCGTTAAAAGAGTTTTGGTTACAATCATGACTTAATGCTCCTCCTTCTGCGTGCCCACATTTGAAATGGGCAGGCCAAAGTGTTGCCGTCGCTGGTGTTGATGAATCCTTGATTCTTGTTGCTCCTCCTACATTCAAAGACACAAAAATTCGTTAGTAGCACCTGTGACAAAAGATGAAACGTTTGATCTTAAAAACCAATGGAGGATGCATGCATAAGGTTAGCTAAATCGATGAATAAAATGACTCCAAATAACCTGCAATTTTTATAGAGACTAGAGAACATTACCAGAGGGCCATTGCCATCAAAACAGTCAAGAAATTGGCTGTCGATTCGAATTCATCCTTGGGCAGGATGGATTCTACTATAATTCATCCCTGGGTAGGACGAATTCGCTTATGACAAAACACCGAAGTAATCCTACCCAAATGTCGTGTCTCAAGATCTCCAAAATACCTACAAACATAGGGGTTAGCTAATTTGGGGCATTTTGGGACGACCCAGATGGTCGGATTTCCCCAATTTGACCTCCATAAACGGGAATTTGACGTTGTTACTGAAAGCACGAGATTCCGGGCGAAGGAAACACTAATTGCGATGCATTCAAAATCAAATACGCTTAAGTCCTAGAAATGTAGAATGCATGAAATGAAAGAGACGCATTGAAATGAGATACAAGCAAATGGAGAAAACACAGCCCTTTCATTAAACTCTCTTGATCTATGTTACAAATACGCCTCCTCCCTTTTCAGGGGCTAGGAGCGTTAAAAGAATTTGATTACAATCGAGACTTAAGGTTCCTCTTTCCGCGTGCCCACACTTGAAATGGGCGGGCCAAGATGATGCCGTCGCTGATGTTGATGAGTCCTTAACCTCTGCTGCTCCTCCTGCGAACAAAGAAACAACAAAGATGTCAGTAGCACCTATTGCAAATAGTAAGTGTTTGTTCTCTAAAATCGCCAAAAGATGCATGTAAATAATTAGCCAAATCGATAGACAAAATGACTCTAAATGACCTGAAAACCTGACAGAGGACAGAAGACATCACCAGAGGGCCACTGCCATTGAAACAGTCGGCCAATCTGCCTTCAACTGGAATTCGTCCCTGGGCAGGACGAATTCTGACTGCTATTCGTCCCTGGGTGGGACGAATTCTACTGTGTTGGAAAAGCCGAAGTGATACTGCTCCAATGTCGAATCTCGAGACCTCCAAAACACCTACAAACAGAGGGGTTATGTAATTGGGGCCATTTTGGGACGACCCAGATGGTCGGATTCTCCCAATTTGGCCTCTATCCTCGAGAATTTGATATCGCCACCTGCAAGTTAGTAGGACAACAAAGCGACAAAAGGCATGATAAAATCTGATCAAAATGTTATGAAATTGAAGCTATGAGTTAACCAAACAGAATAACATGAGATGCAACCTGAAACAATAATCTAGAATGCTTTTGGAATAAAACTTAGAAAGTGCGGGGGTGCCCAAGTGGGCCTCCCACCGTTGGCACTTGATCTTGGCGCCAATCCACTAGGGATGGGCCCAAAACCTCTTAGGATTGGGATGTCTGCAAATTGGTGGTGTAAGGTGGTCAAATGTTGGATTTGGGTTGGATCCACGCTTCCAAAAGCCACCCAATAACCTCCCTTGCAAAAGAGATTAGTGGATGTGAGAAGGTGAATCAAAAGGATGCAAGTGGGTATTCAATCGGACAACACTTCGTTGCTTGAAATCGCCTCCAATCTGTCTCTTTTGGGTGAGAAAAGTCCCACCTTTTATAGACCCATGGGGTCTCTTTTGAGAGGGAAGCATAAGCGCCATGTGTTGGTCATAGGTGCCATGTGGCAGTCAAGTCTTCCCATGAGGGAGGGGAGTCCTCCATGACTTGGGCTTTCATAACTGCCCTTGTGACAGTCCTCTAACGGCCTATCTGTCCACCCACACACGCGTGCGAGGCAGGAGTCATCAACTGACTGTCCTGGGCTGCCACTTGGCGCCATTCTTCTTTTTGCCCGTTAAACTTGGAATTCGTCCCTGGGTGAGACGATTTCAGAATTCGTCCCTGGGTGAGACGAATCCCAGTTAGTATTCGTCCCTGGGTGAGACGAATACTGAGCAAAGTGTCTAAATGTACCAAATTGCCTCTTGACCTTACAAAATTGCTATGAAAGTGGTTAGGACCACTTGTTTGACCTCTGAGGGCTGCCCTGGGGGCTGTGTTTGTCAAAGCGATCAGTGTTTGCAGTCACATAATCGGATTGGTGCTGTTTTGGTGTCTATAGATGCCCCTTTTTGGGATGCGCTGTGCATAGCGCAGCGCCGAGCAAAAATAGATAACCAAAGCACTAATGATTAGGGTTTCTTGGTAACCTAACCAACTTTTGATGCCCCAAGCATGGAAAGGGCATGCATTCTTGAATCCTTGCTTCGACGAGCTAGGGAGTTTGATTTCAAGTGTTAACCTATTTTGGTGAGGTGTGACTTGAGCTTGGACATTGATCGGTCATGATTAGGCAAAGGGCGCAACCTTTTATCCTCAGGGGAACCTTGTGTTCATGATTCACGAAATGCCAAGTGTTTGATTGATTTGATTGTTGCTTGTTTACTGCCCCAAGCGGGAGCGTAATTGTCTTTGTCAATGATTCTTTGAATGCATGTCGTTTTCCTTAATTGGGTGTGTGATTGTTGATTGGTGACTAAGTGTGACTACCCCCTCAAGCGACGAATCGATGAGGGAATGACCTTCATGAGAAAAGCGACGAGTCGCTTGACCCAAGATGACTTGTGCAAGGGTGCCTTTAGATGTTTTACCGTTTAAGAATGTGCAATTTTTCCAACATTTGGACCTGTTTTTGGTGGGTGTTAACCCTTTTGGTGATGCCATAATGGGGTGAAATCATCAAAAACCCATCTTCCCGTGGAGCGGTCCGGCTATGGTAGCCTTCTTGGGGAAGTAAGAGAGTGACAATTTGAACCCCGACATCGAATTTCTTTGCCTAGAGGTTAAGTGCAAGAGCACTTGTGTCCGGCAATGCTTATTGCTTGTGTTTTTGTGTTGCGTTTATTTGTTGTTTTTGTTGTTTTTTTGACACCATTTGGGGATCAAATTATCGGAAATCCGTCTTCCCGTGGAGCGGTCCGGCTATGGTAGCCTTCTTAGGGAGTAGGATAGTGATAATTTGTGACTCCAATGTCTATTTTGTATGCGCTTGATGTCAGGTGCAGTAGCACTCCTATCGGGCAAATTTATTGTCTATTTTTAGTGCATTTTTGATCATTTTTTGATGTTTTTGAAGTTCTGGCCTGAATTCGTCCCTGGGTGGGACGAATTCCAGCTGTAGAATTCGTCCCTGGGTGGGACGAGCGCTAACCAGAGCGCTCATCCCAGTCAAGGATGAATTCCAGCTCATAGGTCTATTTAAGGGCCAAAACTTGAATTTGGGCTCATTTGTGTCATTTTTTTTCTTGCGATTTTGGAGCTCTGGGAGGAGGAGGTAATTCTGCGAAGCGAAGCGCTGCTGGAATTCTCTCTGCCATCATGAGTGCACAAACTGGTTCGAGCGGCGGAGCCGAGGCGAAACCTGTAAGTGTCTTCTAGAGTTTATTTTTGTTTAAATTTGCACTTGTTTTATTTAATTGTTTTTGTGATGTTGTTTTTCAAAATGTGTTTTAAAACTTAAATCCTGAATCTGGATTGAAGACAACTACTTGAATTTTCTTTTTATGTTTGTACGAGTTCTTTTCCATGATTTTTAATTTTTTTTGTTGAATTGTTTTCTTTTGCGGGTTAGGAGCCGGTACCGTGTACCTGCTTGCTTTCTTGAGGCGCGGGGTGCATTGACTGATGATGATTGGGAATGGCTTGATGCCCTTGGGCTCAAGCAGGTGTCTCGACTGGAGCCTGTGGTCCCGGATCAGGCCTATCTGATGGCCCTGATCAAACTTTGGGATCCGTGGACCAACACGTTCCATCTCCCGATAGGGGAGATGACTGTGACTTTGGAGGATGTCTATCGGTTGCTTCGGATTCCGATAGATGGACTGCCCATTAGGTCATCGCCGCGTGATCAGTGGATTGCTGTACTTACGAGATGCTTTGGGCATGGGGGGCGGCTGGGTGTAACGAACCCAGTGGAGACAGCCGAGGTGGACTGCCAGGCTGGCGGGATTTTGGTTGGGTGGTGGCGGGGAGAGGGGGGTGTTAGGAGTGAGGCACGCATTCTTGATGGGCCTCATTTCTAACATGCTTCTACCGATTCGTCGGGCGTGAGGTTCCCGTGGAACCTGCTGGATTTGGTGTGGCAGTTGGTAGAGTGCCCGATAGAGGCACCGCTGATTTTGAGATGGGGACAGACATTGTTGGCACGGCTCTACGGGGAGCTGTATGGGGTCCGCTGTCGGCAGCGGAAGGGGGTCAGCTACATTTATCTGTTGCTGGGGTTGGCAGCATATAGCAGTTGAGAGGCCAACCGGGTTACCATGGATGACTCGGGTGGCGATGGATGATGTGGAGATAGGCTATGCAATTTTGTGGCGGCGGTCTGCGGAGCAGGGGCAGAGTCGGCGATGGGCAGGTGTTGTAGAGCATTATCCGATGCCTTCTCTCGGCTCACTCCAGGGGAGGTGGTTTGGTGCCCTTATCGGGACTGTCCAGTCTGGCCGAAGGCTGGAGAGTGGCTCCGACGGGTACGTAGGGAGCGGTGGTTGATTGGGCGGCACGGGACCGAGCATGAGTTTTTCTCATATAGCCGGGTTACACGACAGTTTGGGGTGCGCCAGGGGTTTCCTGGTGAGCCTGTGGTCTATCGACGTCGGGGTGATGAGAGGGCTCTAGATCCACCGATCACCGTGCCATTGGGCGAGGAGTCAGATGCGGTGATTGATGTTCCAGACGTAGATGACGTCGGGACTACCACTGAGTATGACTCGTGGTGGGTGCTACGACGATGGAGAGGGGAGGGGCCACTAGGAGGCACAGAGGCGGCAGTGGAGGGTGGTGAGGTAGCAGGGGATGATTGGGGAGGTCCGTTGGATGATGCGGACATGGTGGATGTGGGGAATGAGGATGTTGATTTTGGTGCTCCGGATCAGTCGGACATGCAGGATGTGGAGGAGCAGTGGGAGCCAGAGCAGGCTGCTATTCCAGAGGGTCCTATTCGTCAGGCAGATATAGAGGAGATGGAGTCTGAGGTATGCGCTGAGATTGCGTGACTGACAGAGCTACTGTGGATACGGGATCTGGAGCTGGGGGACGCGCTACGGGAGAGGGATCTTTTGCGGGCCCAGCTAGCAGAGCGGGATAGGGTTTTGGCACAGCGTGATGATGCAGTGTCTTACTATCATCGATGAGAGGCAGAGTGGTGTCGGCATCGGATAGACTTGGAGAGGGAGGTCATCCGCCTTGGTGGGCGGCTACCTGAGCCCTCGGTCAGTGGATCTTCACGGTGGATGAGGGATAGTGCGACTGAGCAGTCAGCATCATCTCGTCGTCGACGATTAGATGAGGGAGGCGGTAGCAGGCATGATGCGGGGGCTGGCAGTAGCCGCCCTGCAGGGTCCCATAGGACCCACACCACGGGGGTAGTTCCCGTCGCACCGATCCTGCGTGATCATGGTGGTCGACGCTTTAGGTTGGGTTTTTGGATATGATTGCTGGGTCTGAGGACCAGTTTTGTAGCCTGCGGGCATTTTTTTGATGATATATATATATATATACCGATTTTATTTTGTTTATTTACATGTGATGATCTGATGTTTATTCATGATGGCTAATGACTATGCATGTTTATTTATTTTGATGAATGCTTATGCAAATGATGAATGCAAATGTTTTTGATTTTTATGTGATATGCGAAATGAAATGGATGAATGAAATTTGTGATGTTTGGCTATGGCACCATAGACTGTTAGGATTCTGTTTATTTTGTTTTTGGACGATTGCTATGGTAAATGACTTGGTATGTATATATGTGGTTTTCTCTTTTTGTATTTTCGGATGGTATTGCAAAGATGAAAAGTAGCGCAGTTGGTTTAGAAATGTAGCTAAGGTTTTCTGAGACTCAGACAGTTTTAACTCACTAGCCATGATTGTACTTTGTCTTACAAGACTTTTGAACAAGGTATGAATCGGACTTGTTTTTGACCAAGCTATTTCACATCCCTGTGTGTGCAATTGAGTTCATTTATGTGGTATTTATCAGGATACCGCCAGTGCCGAGATGGGCTTTCAACCGAACCTGTATTGAGGATCACCTAATTAGCTCCACTAATTCCTTTATTGTATTTAGTTAGATTAATCTACAGTGTTATCCAAGATGCCATAAGCTAGCTCATCCACATGCAAACATTGATCCGTACGCAAGTTAATGTGACGAGATATATCGTCATGCGAGAGGTTTACCGCCGGTTATCGATAGGCTATCAACCAAATCGGTATCGAGACTTGCCTTATGACCTTTTAGAATCTTTGAGAGTTCCGGGGATTCAAGTTCCACTCCCTTCTTTTCTTCAATTGTATTGGGATACTTGCTCGTTTGTAGTGATAAGATCACTTGTTTATTTTGATTTGTTTTTCTTTTGAGCAAGGGATTGGGGAGATGGAGTGATGAAAATCACTATCGTTTGTGCCGTTTGATGTGTGCCATTGTATGATGTCAAATATTTGATTTTTGACATTTTGCAAATTTTTTGATGTTTTGCAACTATTGAGAACTAGGGATTCTTAGGGAATTGGGTAGGGAGGATGCTTGTCCTTTTGCCAACTCTCAGCATTCTTGGGGTCATTCGCACAGGGGGATGAGCAAGATAACCGTTTCGCTTTTGGTGACCTAGATTACTGTGCAGGTTTCATCTTTCGTTCACACAACTTAGGAATTGTTTTATGTGTTTTAATTTGTGTTGGGATGTTACGTAACAAGGTGTATTTCAAGTATGACTCTACCTTCGTAAAATCTGTTTGACTCGGTACATTACGAAGCTAAAGAGCAAAATGATGACTGAATCACGAAAACTCTTGATACATTAGAAGACCACTGACTCTAGTGTGGTAAAAGCAATGCATGGTGTTTTTGTTGTTTTTGTAAAATGGAACAGTGTGGAATAAGATGGTCTATCAGAGCAATTACAGCCTATGGTGCCTTTGACCTATACAACCACAAATATGCAACGTATGGATGCAATGCTTAATGCAGCTACATGTTTTTGTATTTTTGATGGATTTATTTTTGTGAATATGAATATGAGGTGCGAGAAGAGCTCTCGATTGATGAATTTGAGTATGCCTAGATATGAGATGCAAATTTTTGTTGTTTTTGATTATTTTTTATTTTTGACCAAGTGATTGTGGACATCCTTGGAGCATTTTGGTGACCAAGTGATTGCGATAATCCTTGGAGCTTTTTGGGTGACCAAGTGATTGCGATAATCCTTGGAGCTTTTTTGGGTGACCAAGTGATTGCGATAATCCTTGGAGCTTTTTGGGTTTGACCAAGTGATTGCGATAATCCTTGGAGCTTTTTGGGTTGACCAAGTGATTGCGATAATCCTTGGAGCTTTTTGGGTTGACCAAGTGATTGCGATAATCCTTGGAGCTTTTTGGGTGACCAAGTGATTGCGATAATCCTTGGAGCTTTTTTGGTTTGACCAAGTGATTGCGATAATCCTTGGAGCTTTTTGGGTTTGACCAAGTGATTGCGATAATCCTTGGAGCTTTTTGGTGTTTGACCAAGTGATTGCGATAATCCTTGGAGCTTTTTGGTGTGACCAAGTGATTGCGATAATCCTTGGAGCTTTTTGGTGTGACCAAGTGATTGCGATAATCCTTGGAGCTTTTTGGGTTGACCAAGTGATTGCGATAATCCTTGGAGCTTGACCAAGTGATTGCGATAATCCTTGGAGCTTTTGGGTTTGACCAAGTGATTGCGATAATCCTTGGAGCTTTTTGGTTTTGACCAAGTGATTGCGATAATCCTTGGAGCTTTTTTGGTTTTTGACCAAGTGATTGCGATAATCCTTGGAGCTTTTTTGGTTTGACCAAGTGATTGCGATAATCCTTGGAGCTTTTGTGTTTTGACCAAGTGATTTGATGGATCCTTGGAGCATTTTTGGGATATGGCTCTCTTAGATATAAAATGGTCGCAAATGACTGATATTCAAGGGTTATGTTTCCTTGATGCCATCAAGAGAAGCTAGCCGGTACGTCCCGGGTCCTATTTTGCTATCAATGACATATGGACCTAACCAATTTGCCGTGAACTTGTCCCTTAGGTGGGACGGCAAATTAGAGTTCTGTTGGTTTTCCTTCAAAACCAAATCACCAACCCGAAAGTCCCTTAGGTGAACTTTCATGTTGTAAGCTTTCTTAAGCCGCTCTTGGTAGATACGTAAGTGCTCGAGAGCATTAACGCGTCGTTCGTCAAGCAACGTAAGTTGGTCTAACCGGGCCTGCCGTGCAGTGTCATCATCGATGAATTCCTGCATTGATATGCGTAGGGAAGGAATTTCCAACTCGAGAGGCATTACGCCTTTGAGCCATACACGAGCGAAAACGGAGTTGCCCCAGTTGGCGTTCGAATGCTAGTGCGATAAGCCCAAAGGGCAAGTGGGATTTGTATGTGCCAATCCTTATGATTGTCTATGACTGTCTTTTTAAGGATGGCGACTAGCGTTTTGTTTGACGCCTCTGCTTGCCCATTTGCTTGCGGATAATAGGGTGTTGAAAAGTTGTGCTGAATTTTGTACTTTGTGGTCAAAGCACGCACGTCTTTGTTCTTGAATGATGGCCCATTATCCGAGATTATTTTGGATGGAATACCAAAATGACATATGATGTTATGCAAGATGAACTCCACAATGCGGGGTCCTGTCGTAGAAGTTAACGGAATTGCTTCCACCCATTTAGTAAAATACTCTGTGGCCGTTATGATAAACGTGTGACGGCCTGATGATGCAGGGGAGATCTTTCCAATTAGATCGAAGCCCCATTGCGAAAATGGCCAAGCGGATTGGACTGCCTGCAAGGCCTGGGAAGGTACGTGCATCAAATTGGCATGATGTTGACATTTCACGCACTTCTTGACATATGCGCAACAATCTCGCTCTAAAGATGGCCAATAATAGCCCATGCGAAGAATGCGCTTTGCGATGGCCATACCACTAAAGTGACCACCACATGTACCGTCGTGCGCTTGGGCGACTGCCCAAGTGGACTCTTGCTGGTCCAAACAACGAAGAAGAATTCCGTCATAGCTACGACGATACAAAATGTCTCCTATCAAGACATACTTAGCCGCTTTCTGCTTGAATGTTCGTTTTGCGGCATGCGTCAATCCAAAGGGAAGATTACCTAACTTGAGGTAGTCTCTAATGGGTAAATACCAGTCCTGTTGATCAGAAACCTCGACAGTATGAACAACCAATCCCTTTCGAAGTTCTTCCCTAACAAATGCTGAATGGGATAGAACTTGTAAGAATAGCGTTGTGTTGCTATTAGTGGGAGTGGGGGAAAACAAGGACCCCGAGTTGGCACGTTTCAGACGATCTCGGATTCGAAAGAACTTATCCGAGGATGGTTCAATCTGGATCATGTGGATTCCTGGCGTCAAGTCTGAGCTTGCGCGCTCTATCACGGATTGCGATAAGGTTTTGACTTGAATAGTTGTCATATCACCGGAAAGGTCTTGCGGGATTAGTGACCCCAAGGAGGCCATTGTGTCCGCAAAATGATTCGATGATCGAGGGAGTGCCTCGATGTCATACCACTCAAGTTTTGCCAGGAATTTGTCCACGAGGGCTTTATAGGCCTTCAGAATTGGGCATTTGCATTGATATACCCCTTTGACTTGATTGACTATTAACAGCGAATCACCAAAGATGTTCAGTCATTTGATTTTCATGGCGATTGTTGTCTGAAGACCTAGGAGCAAGGCTTCATATTCTGCATTATTGTTGGTGCATTGGAAGTTTAATTTAAATGACAGGGGCATTGGAGCACCCTGCGGTGTGAAGAATACAATTCCCGTGCCACCACCTTGCTCGCATTTAGAACCATCGAAGAATAGGGTTATGTCGGCTTGTGACTCAGGCTCATCAGAATCTGGCGATTCTGAGACATGGAAGACCCCATCATCGGGTAGTTCTATGACCGGAGGCTGATCGTCTTCAAGAGGAGCCTCTGCTAGTTGATCGGCTATGACTTGTCCTTTGATAGATTTTTGCCCAATAAACTCAATGTCAAATTCCGTCAACAACATGATCCATTTCGCCGTGCGACTACTATGATAAGTACGACTCATCATGTATCGCAATGGATTCTCCTTAGACACAACATACGTAGTGTTGCTCAGCATGTAGTGGCGTAGCTTTTTGGTAGCAAACACCACTGCCAAGCGAGTTTCTCAACGTATGCATAGTTAAGTTCGTAGCCCGACCAGGGTGCGGCTAAGATAGTAAGTAGCCTATTCTTTGTGAAGTTCATTCTTTTGGGCTAGCATGGCGCCCAGTGCCACCTCAGTAGCTGAGATGTATAAGTAGAACGGCACTCCTGGTCTAGGTGGTGCCAATACCGGCGGTGAAGCCAAGTATTGTTTGATTTCATCAAAGGCTGACTGGCACTCGTCATCCCAGTGAAATGTAACTCCCTTGTGCAATAATTTGTTCATGGGTCGGCATTTGTCAGATAATTGCGCTATGAAGCGTTTAATCGACGCGACCTTTCCTTGCAGACTTCTGAGCTGCTTGATGGTAGTTGGGGGAGCCATTTCAAGGATTGCCTTGACTTTCTTTGGGTCCACTTCGATGCCTCATTTTGAGACTATAAAACCCAAGAGTTTTCTAGATGTGACGCCAAATACGCACTTCTTGGGATTCAATCGACCTTATGCTCTATGAGGCGATCGAGAATCTTGCTTAAGTCACCGAGATGATCTGAGCGCAAAAGAGACTTGGCTAACAAATCATCCATGTAATCTTCCATAGTTTTGTGCATGTAATCGTGGAAGATATATGTCATGGCACGTTGGTAGGTAGCGCCAGCATTTTTAAGGCCAAAAGGCATGACCTTATAACAAAATGTCCCCCAAGGCATTGTGAACGCCGTTTTTAGTTGGTCTTCAGGATTGATACGAATTTGATTGTATCCTGAGAAACCATCCATTAGGGAAAGCATTTCGTGACCTGCTGTAGCGTCTACCAACGCGTCGATGCTTGGCAAGGGGAAATCATCCTTAGGACTCGCTTTGTTTAGGTCTCAAAAATCGGTGCATATGCGAATCCTCCCATCGGGCTTCTTGACGGGAACCATGTTGGACAGCCATGGCGGATAATCCATGCGAGATGACAAAGCTGTGCATCCAACAGCTTTTGCAATTCATCTTTGACCATCAAGGCCACTTGTTGGGTGCATCTTTCGTAGTTTTTGCTTTACGGGCTTGATTGTCGGATCAAGCGTTAAATTATGCGTGACTAGCTACGGGTCTAGTCCCGGCATGTCTCTGTATGACCATGCAAAAACCTCCTTCTTCGCTTTGAGAAGGGTAATGTAGTCGGCTTGCTCTTCAGGGGATAAGCTTACCCCCAACTTGATAATCTGTGGATTCGTTGGGTCTAAGCCGATGTCTACGTCAGTCGTTTCCTCGATCGACATGTGGGATCCGTCCTCCAACTGATGTGGAGTCGGGATCAAATGGATATCATTGGCTGAGTTTAAATCTGCGTTTGGAACCTCGGGTCCCTCTTCAGCCTGAAAGATATCTTGAGTTGTCCTTGAGGTAAAATGAAGCATTTCACCGAAAGGCCAATACTCTGATGGTGATAAAGGTGAATTGACGCGATCCCAGTCGATGGCATCTATGTCTAGATGCAATGACCGTGATGGATCGGCCGGATTGCGGATGGGTGCGGTCAAATCAATGGAGATCATGTGGATGGAATGAATTTGGTCTCCATTACCGTGGGTGTTATAGCTCGAACATTCTGGGTGCTCCCTATGCTCTGGATCTGGTTCTGTAGGGACGGGTATGAACGGATCAGCCCTATGTGCTGATAGGAAGACGGGGTCTTCCCTTGGTACTGATGTCATGATAGGGTCTCGAGGTGGGCGTTGCTCATCGTGAATATAGAGCCATGGATCCAACACTAGGTCCCACCCCATTGGGTCTACCCACCATTCATGCCCTAGCAGTATGCCCATCTGTCCCATTAGATCTTCATGAGTTAAAGGGCGGTAATGTCGTCGCGCATGTCTGAGATAGTCCATCTCAGTCTCATCTTCTGAATCACTTTCGGAGACCCAAAAATGTTCATTCTCTTCAGCAACTGTTACTTGCGACGTTGAGGACTCTCCTTGTTCCAATAAGTTAATCTGGTCCCATTGCGGTTGTTCCACTCTTGGTGGAGGGACCTGATTCTCTTGACACTATGTTGATTCAACTGGAACCTCTAAGGGGAATAGCTTCAAAAAGATGTCCGGAAGCCGTTGATGTTCTCTTTGAGGATTAATCTCCGAACTCTCGCCTCTCTCTAGCAAAGGAGAGGGATTACTATTGTTGCCAAGGGTGTTTGTTGACCATGGGAGGTAATCTCCCAATGTATATTCTGTATTTGGGTTGGCATAAGGATCTGGTGCCAATCCCCCCTTGTTGCCTATTTCTAGGCCTTGCATATTTTCGACCAAGATGTCTAAGGGTAGGGGGTGGTTGAACCCTACTCCGACTTATCATATGGCATCTGATATCTTGGTTGGCAAAGGACCCGCATCCCTTGCTCATATCTGCCTAGCCCGTATCCATGCCAATTGCATTGGCCGAGATATTTTAGGGCAAAGTCTGGGTTTGACAGATAGTTGATGTTTTCAACAAAAGGCTCTTCGTCTGCTTCCTTTTGTTTGCATGGTTCAAGACCATGATCAAGGCCCCCATACACAAAATTTGTCTGGTTTGGTGGGTAGCCTAGAGGAACAACTGTCCCTATGGGAAGGCGAGGTCTCCCCATGTCTTGTACTGACTCCAATGCGGGGGTTGCCACAACATTTTGCACTAAATACTCCCCCAGGCCCGTATTGGCCATTTCGACAGTGATTGTTGATGATTGGGTGGGAGGAAACGGGAGTCCTTCCTGAGTCCATTCCATGTTCGGCATTTTAGGAGTCTCCGCTTCTGTTGTGTGAGGTGTTTCTTCTGTTGATACCATTGAAATTGTGGGCAACCCCTCTTCTAGGGGCTTAGCCTCTTCCATGATCTATTTTCCCTTGTCCTTCTGTTTGGCCATGGCAAGTGGCATTGATAATGAAGGAGCAGATGATGAAGACTCACACTGGCTGGGATTTTGTTGATTTGGTCACCAGTGGTGCCTGCGGTATTGGACCCTGTTTAGATGGATTTAACTGGAAATCCAAATGCGTTGAAGGGAGGGTCGATTGAGGCATGAATTGTACCGCATTGCAATACTTGAAGGGCTCTAAGTCCATTGGGACTACATGTATTTCTCCTTCAAAAGCATACTTTAAGCACTGGTGAGCGATCGAAGGGACACACTTCATGTCCCTGATCCAAGGCCGCCCTAGCGGTATATTGTAAGCCATCTCGCCTTCCAACACATGGCACAATGTAGGTATTGTCTTTTGTCCTACACGGACAGCGAGAACAACTGTGCCGACTGTCGAGCATATTGCATCGTTGAAAGCTCGTAGTGTGTACGTGGAGGCTGTGATGTGAGAGGCTGGCAGCTTCAAATGTTTTAAGGCTACAGTGGTAATGATGTTACTGGATGAGCCAGTATCTACCAACACTCTCTTGTACGGGATCCCGTTGACCCGTGCGATAACGTGCAGGGGTGGATCTGCCATGTCATTCGATATTGTTTTGACTTCATCTTCTCTGAAGGTGATGACCAGCTCCGTACATCGTTTCACATGTCCCACGAAGTTGTTGAAAGAATTTGCTTCGTGAGGCTGTAATTCGATGGCTTTTAAAATGTCCATAAGAGCTTCCCTATGGGGTGCTAACTGTTGAATAAGCTCGTAAATGGACAGCCTAGCCGATGTGGTCCGCAAACTCTGCGTGAGTTTGGTCCGTATCGTGACCTCGGGTCTAGGCGGAGGCAACTGCGTTGGGCGTTGTTGAGGCTGCGATGTTGTCGAAACTTCCCTCGTAGCTACCTCGGGGGCAATTGCTGGGTACTTTTTGTTCCTTGTCACTATACTAATCATTCCCACAAATCCTTGCATGGGAAGATTCTGTCGCACCTCGTTAATCTAGAGAGGTTTTGCCTGTGCTTCGTGGGTAGGCAAAGGGTCCTTGAATACCCCCATTTGTTGATTATTTGGCGCTATGGGGTTGTCCACGGCCAATGTTCTATTGTCGATCAAATCTTGGATTAATTCTTTGAATTTCCAGCATCCATTCAAGTCGTGTCCTCTGCGCCTATGGAATCTACAATACAATTCCTCTCTGTATCCCCTAGGCTTAGGAGCGTTAGGGTCTATAGTTTGGATTTATGGCAGAGTGACTAAATTTGCCGCTGACAAGCGGTCAAATAGGGAGTCCCTGGACTCCGTGTAAGGGGTGAATTGTCGCCTAGGGCGACGTTGCTGATTCTGCTCCTGCCTTCTATTATCTCTTTCATAACCGGGAGAGCCTTTGCATGGTAATTAGCCTTTTGGGGCTGCATTTCTTGCACAGGCACGGGAACATTTATCGCAACTTGGTTAACCGCAGCATGTTGTGATTGCGTTGTCCCGGTCTTAGTGGTTTTATTCCACTCTTTCTTTTTAGGCTTGGCGATTGCGCCTTCGCCTATTTTGATCTCTTCTATAACTCTGGCTTGTGCCAAAGCTTCTTCTAATTTGGCGTATTGCTGCAACTGCAATAGCCCAGAGATCGATTTCAAGCAACTTTTTGTGAACATCTGTGTGAGATCAGACATAGGGGGACGGTAAGGTAACTTAGAAAGCAAAGCTCTCCATCGATTCTCGTATGCTGCCATTGTTTCTTCCTCAAATTGCCTGAGGCTAGCCAGATCACTCAGTGATGCCTTCTTCCTTGTGTTGAAGGCAAAGCGTTCAAGAAACGCATCTACTAATTGATCTAGGTTGCTTATGCTGTGTTTGGGTAATTGTGTGAACCAATCCGAGGCAGGGCCTACGAATGTGGTTATGAATGTTCTAAGCAACAATGCATCATTATCTTGGATGCCGAAGCATTGGCTTAGAAATCTTGTAACATGTTCTTGTGCGTCCTCTTCACCTTTAAAGATTGCCAATTGAGGCAACTTGAAGTGTTCGGGGTAAAGAGGTGTAGGCACTGAGGGATGCACTGGATGACTGCGGAGTTGACGTAATGTGGGTTTTTGATGCCCAGTAGCTTTTGTCTCCACAGACTCTAAACGCTCTAATAGCGCTTTGTATGCATCGAAAGATTTTATTTCTTCCTCTTTTGTTTGCTCCCGTTGTAAGTTATGGTAGACTGGAGGCCTATGAAGGGGTGGCCGAATGGCAGCCCTCCTGCCTTGATGGGGAGTTTCAACATATTCTACGTCTGGTTCATACTCCTCATAAAATTCTTGAGGAGTCTCTAGGCGAAGCCTATGACCCTGATTGAATCCCTGCTGAAGGTACCCATCATTGTTTCGGGGAGTGGCCTCCCTCTCGGGTCTATAAGGTCTCGGAGGCAAAGCTTGACGAGGTCGTGGAGACCTGTCCTGCACCAACGGATTATGCCTCTCATATTTTTTGGCTCTTTGGGTGCGAGGGGTTGGCCCCCTCTCAGGTAGTTCATAGCGTAACTCATCCGCTTCGCGTTGCATGCGCTCTCTATCCAAGCGGTGTCGATACTCTATCTCCTGATGACTTTGTTTAAGCCGCATGATTTGGGCTTGACGGGTGGCATGTCTGGCGACTATCGGGTCAATTTGGTCTACCCTATTTTTCTCAGGAGGCTTGAGTGTTTCTCCTATGTGTTTGCCTCGATCTTGATGATCTAAAATTTTAATGGGTCGCTTCCCTCTGTCGAGGTATGCGACATTTTCTCGAGGCTCTGGCCTCGATGTATGATCATGATACCCAGCAAGGTGCGAAAGCGCAAGGTTCCCCATGTTGTGTTTGTTGTCCTCGAGGAATGCGATGGTTTTCCTCGTACTCCCTTTCATGGGTGTGAAAGGGGCGGGCGGAGTTAGCTCGCCCTGTGTAAGGAGCCCTGCGCTCTGGATTTTGTCTTTCCGTCCGATGGGAGGTAAAGAAGGGACGCCATATCCACGTTGTCCCTCCAAATGGATAGTGTGCCTCTCTAGCACTTCATCACGCTGTGGCCACTCATGTCTAACCTCAGAAGGAGATTCTCTATTTACATCAAGGTCTACATGTAAAGCGTCTTCCCGAAAGGGGTTGTTTAGAATGGGCATAGTCCCCATCCGTTAAGGATTCTGACATGGATTCTTTTGTAGGCCGGACCGATAAGGTGGTATGACCAAATCCTTGGGATTGTAATGGAGATGACTCGTGCCTCCTTGGACATTCCCCATAGCCTCCGCCCGTGATTGGGCTTGGCTACGGGTGAGCACCATGACGATGTCTCTCTAAAAACCCTAAAAATTGAAATGAGTCATATGGGGCCCAAAATTGGTGTGTGCATCCCTCTTATAGTAGATAAGACAAAAATGAAGTTTCAAGTCCTAACTCTAAATACATTAGGAGATATTGACATCCGAACAGCTCAAAAAGTGTAAAAAATTGGGCACGCAATTTTAGAACCTAATTTCGGGGCACTAGATGATGGAATTTGGCCCCAAAAACTGACTTTTCTGGGCAAATAGGATTCTAGGGAATCGTATTTGTTTAAAATTATCCCAACTAACTCCCTGTAAAATTTCAAGTCAATCGGAGCTACGGTTGAGAAGTTATGGCCCCGACAAGATGCACTAAAATTTAGGAAAAAAAGTAAAATTTCCTATATTTTGTTGGATGCTCCCGCATCACTTATGGGCACATTTGGGGTGCTTTTGGGTTGACCAAAGGGTTCATGGACACCTTTGGGGCATTTTGGAGTGACCAAGCGATTACGGGAATCCTTGGAGCTTTTGGAGAAAATGACAAAATGCGTAGATTTTTATCTTTTGTTTATGATGATTTTTCTTTTTGTTACACTAAGCAGAAATGAACACACACATACACAAACCATGATTATCTCTTTTAAGGATTAATGGTGTGTCCTAAACTGGTTTAGTGCATTTTGATGTTTTGTTTTGTTTTTGAATGGTTTTGAAGAACGTTTAAATGCATAATGAAGGCTCATATAACTCCCAAAATGGTCGCCCCTTCAATATACCAACCAGGCCGATATACCAACCTCTCTATATACCCGCCCTTACGAGAGGGAGACTATAGGTACGTGAGAGCAGAAGGTACGTGGTACGTAGGTGGTACGGAAGGGGGATTGTCCTGTTAATGGCACCTACCATAGAAGACTTATCCTCGCGCGCATGGGAATCACCCCGGCGACACTCGGTCAGCTTTCATCGGGATTTACGCCTAACAACGAGTGACAATCGGGAAATGGATGCAAAGCTAAGCCAAGGTGGTGATGAACCCACCGTTGGTCTTGCTCAAGGGCTGGGGTCTTACGACCAGCTCCTTGGTTTAAAGTTGTTGCGTGATGTGTGTGTGATTCATTTTATTTAGCGAAAATGAAACAAGCATAAATGACTTTCCCTAAGCATGCAGGATAAAATGAAAACAATCAAAGAAACGAGAAAAGCAGAAAAATTTAACGAGAAGATTATTAAAATCCCTACCTTTCTCTGCCCAAATCTGTTGTTTTCTGATCTTCGGCTATGAAAAGTTGCAGACAAAAATTCGTCCCTCGGTGAGACGAATTACAGAATAGAATTCGTCTCGGGGTCGAGACGAATTTCGAGTAAAGAAATCGTCACGATCGAGGACGAATAACAGTCGAAAAAAAAAAATGTACCTGTCAAGCACAAAACACAAAAATTTGATCAGTTTTTGTGATCTTAAAAATAGGGGACAGGGTCCCACCGTGATCGCCACTGAAAGCACGAGATTTCGGGCGAAGGAAACACTAATTGCGATGCATTCAAAATCAAATACGCTTAAGTCCTAGAAATGTAGAATGCATGAAATGAAAGAGACGCATTGAAATGAGATACAAGCAAATGGAGAAAACATAGCCCTTTCATTAAACTCTCTTGATCTACGTTACAAATACGCCTCCTCCCTTTTCAGGGGCTAGGAGCGTTAAAAGAATTTGATTACAATCGAGACTTAAGGTTCCTCTTTCCGCGTGCCCACACTTGAAATGGGCGGGCCAAGATGATGCTGCCGCTGATGTTGATGAGTCCTTAACCTCTGCTGCTCCTCCTGCGAACAAAGAAACAACAAAGATGTCAGTAGCACTTGTTGCAAATAGTAAGTGTTTGTTCTCTAAAATCGCCAAAAGATGCATGTAAATAATTAGCCAAATCGATAGACAAAATGACTCTAAATGACCTGAAAACCTGATAGAGGATAGAAGACATCACCAGAGGGCCACTACCATTGAAACAGTCGGCCAATCTACCTTCAACTGGAATTCGTCCCTGGGCAGGACGAATTTTGACTGCTATTCGTCCCTGGGTGGGACGAATTCTACTGTGTTGGAAAAGCCGAAGTGATGCTGCTCCAATGTCGAATCCCGAGACCTCCAAAACACCTGCAAACAGAGGGGTTATGTAATTGGGGCCATTTTGGGACGACCCAGATGGTCGGATTCTCCCAATTTGGCCTCTATCCTCGAGAATTCGATATCGCCACCTGCAAGTTAGTAGGACAACAAAGCGACAAAAGGCATGATAAAATCTGATCAAAATGTTATGAAATTGAAGCTATGAGTTAACCAAATAGAATAACATGAGATGCAACCTGAAACAATAATCTAGAATGCTTTTGGAATAAAACTTAGAAAGTGCGGGGGTGCCCAAGTGGGCCTCCCACCGTTGGCACTTGATCTTGGCGCCAATCCACTAGGGATGGGCCCAAAACCTCTTAGGATTGGGATGTCTACAAATTGGTGGTGTAAGGTGGTCAAATGTTGGATTTGGGTTGGATCCACGCTTCCAAAAGCCACCCAATAACCTCCCTTGCAAAAGAGATTAGTGGATGTGAGAAGGTGAATCAAAAGGATGCAAGTGGGTATTCAATCGGACAACACTTCGTTGCTTGAAATCGCCTCCCAATCTGTCTCCCTTTGGGTGAGAAAAGTCCCACCTTTTATAGACCCATGGGGTCTCTTTTGAGAGGGAAGCATAAGTGCCATGTGTTGGTCATAGGTGCCATGTGGCAGTCAAGTCTTCCCATGAGGGAGGGGAGTCCTCCATGACTTGGGCTTTCATAACCTGCCCTTGTGACGGTCCTCTAACGGCCTATCTGTCCACCCACACACGCGTGCGAGGCGGGAGTCATCAAGCGGCTGTCCTGGGCTGCCACTTGGCGCCATTCTTCTTTTTGCCCGTTAAACTTGGAATTCGTCCCTGGGTGAGACGATTTCAGAATTCGTCCCTGGGTGAGACGAATCCCAGTTAGTATTCGTCCCTGGGTGAGACGAATACTGAGCAAAGTGTCTAAATGTACCAAATTGCCTCTTGACCTTACAAAATTGCTATGAAAGTGGTTAGGACCATTGTTTGACCTCTGAGGGCTGCCCTGGGGGCTGTGTTTGTCAAAGCGATCAGTGTTTGCAGTCACATAATCGGATTGGTGCTGTTTTGGTGTCTACAGTTACCTGCAAGTTAGTGGGGACAACAAAAGCGACAAAACATGATAATGTTTGATCAAAACCTCATGAAATCGAAATTACAAACTATTGAAACAATAGAAAATGAAATGCAAGATAAACAAGTGACAAAAGGAATAATATGCTATGAATTCCTAGTCGTTCTAAAAAGAAATTAGGATTGCATCAATGCGGGGCGCCCGGGTGGGCCGCCCACTGTTGAAACCTGATTTAGGCACCAATCCACTTGGGATGGGCCCAAAATATCTTGTAATGGGTTTTTGGTGAATTGGTAGATCAATGTGGTCAAATTTTAGGTTTTGGGTCCGGATTCACACTTCCAATAGCCACCCAATGACCTTCGTTGCGAAAGAGATCAAGGATGTGGAAGAGGTGAATCAAAAAGGGTAAAATGTGGTATTCAATTTGGTAGCACTTCGCTGCTTGAAAATGCTTCCAACCTGTCTCTTTTGGGTGGGAAAGTCCACCATTTTATAGACCCAAGGGGTCTCTTTTGGAGGGGCATGTAGGGATGCCATGTGGCGATGTGGAAGAGGTGAATCAAAAAGGGTAAAATGTGGTATTCAATTTGGTAGCACTTCGCTGCTTGAAAATGCTTCCAACCTGTCTCTTTTGGGTGGGAAAGTCCACCATTTTATAGACCCAAGGGGTCTCTTTTGGAGGGGCATGCAGGGATGCCATGTGGCGGCCATGCCTTCTCGAGAGGGAGGAGACCTCCCTGACTTGGGCTTCCATGACTACCCTTGTGACAGTCCTCTAACGCCCACTCTACCCACCTACACACGCATGCAAGGCAAGAGGCATTAATTGACTGTCCTTGGCTGCCACTTGGCATAATTTTTCTTTTTGCCCGTTAAACCTAGAATTCATCCTGACCCAGAGCGAATTCTGAATTCATCCCTGGGTGAGACGGATCCCAATTTGAATTCGTCCCTTGGCGGGACGGATACTAAGCAAGGTGCCTGAATGTGCCAAATTGCCTTCTAACCTTACAAAATTGCTACAAAAGTGGTTAGGACCACTGTTTAACCTCTGACGGCTGCCCTGGGAGCTGTGTGTGTCAAAGCGATCAGTGTTTGCAGTCACATAATCGGATTGGTGCTATTTTGGTGTCTAAAGATGCCCTTTTTTGGGATGCACTGTGCATGGCATAGCGTCGAGAAAAAATATATAACAAAAGCACTAATGATTAGGGTTTCTTGGTAACCTAACCAAATTTTGATGCCCCAAGTATGGAAAGGGCATGCATTCTTGAATCCTTGTTTCTGACGAGCTAAGGAATTTTATTTCAAGTATTAACCTATTTTGGTGAGGTGTGACTTGAGCTTTGACATTGATCAGTCATGATTAGGAAAAGGGCGCAACCTTTTGTCCACAAGGGAACCTTGTGTTCATGCTTCAGGAATGCCAAGCATTCGATCAATTTGTGATTATTGCTTGTTTACTTCCCCAAGCAGGAGCGTAATTGTCTTTGTCAATGATTCTTTGAATGCATGTCGTTTTCCTTAATTGGGTGTGTGTTTGTTGATTGGTGACTAAGTGTGACTACCCCCTCAAGCGACAAATTGATGAGGGAATGACCTTCGCGAGAAAAGTGATGAGTCGCTTGACCCAATATGACTTGTGCAAGGGTGTATTCAGATGGTTTAGCATTAAGCATGTGCAATTTTTCCGACATTTAGACCTGTTTTTGGTGGGTGTTAACCCTTTTTGCGATGCTTTTTGGAGCTAAAATTGGCAAAAATCCATCTTCTCGTGGAGCGGTCTGGCTATGGTACCCTTCTTAGGGAGTAGGATAGTGACAATTTGTGACCCCAATGTCTGTTTTGTATTCCCGGGATGTCAAGTGCAACAGTACTCTCATCGGGCAAGTTTATTAGCTGTTTTAGTGCATTTTTGTTCAATTTTTGATGTTTTTTGAAATTTTTGGCCTGAATTCATCCCAGGGTGGGACGAATACCAGCTTAGAATTCGTTACATGGCAGGACAAGCACCAAACAGAGTGCTTGTCCCAGGGGAAGATGAATTTAAGCTCAAAAGGCCTATTTAAAGACCAAATCTAGGGTTTGGGCTCATTTGCATCTGATTTTTCTTACGATTTGGAGCTCTAGGAAGAAGGAGGTTAATTCTGCGAAGCGAAACGCTACCGAATTTTCCCTGCCATCATGAGTGCACAAACCGGCTCGAGCGGCAGAGCCGAAGCGAGACCAGTAAGTGTTCCTAGTGTTTATTGCTTTTATTTAACATTGCAATTGTTTTGTTCAATTATTTTTGTGATGATGTTTTTCAAAAAAATTTAAAAATTAAACCCTGAAACTGAGCTAAAGACAACTAAGACTTAGTGTACAACGTAGGAAAAAACCTAGGGAGAGAATTTTTATTTTCCTTATAACTAAACCCTAAGATAAATGGAACCTAAAACCCTAAGACTTAATTTTTGTTGTTTTTTGAATTTTTGTTTTGTTTTTAAATTAATCAGTTAGGATTAGAAACCCTAGAACTGAAAAATTAATTTTTGAATTTTTGTTTTGTTTTATTTTTGGAATTTATCAGTTAGGATTAGAAACCCTAGAACTGGAAAATTAATTTTTGTTTGAATTTTGAATTTTTGTTTTTAAATTAATCAGTTAGGATTAGAAACCCTAGAACTGAAAAATTAATTTTTGTTTGATTTTTTATATTTGTTTTTTTTTGCTGTACATTGGTATACAATGTTGTATATTCATGTTATTGTTGTACAATTTTTTTTCATGATTCTAATGTTTTTGGATTGTTTTCTTTTGCAGGTTGTTAGGAGCCGGTACCGTGTACCCACTGCTTTCACTGAAGCACGGGGGGGCTGACTGAGGCTGACTGGGAGTGGCTTGATGCCCTTGGGCTCAAGAAGGTGGCTTGACTAGAGCCTGTGGTCACAGATCAGGCCTATTTGATGGCCCTGATCAATATTTGGGATCCACGGACCAACAACTTCCATATCCCAATAGGGGAGATGACTATTACTTTGGAAGATATCTATCATCTTCTGTAGATTTCGATAGATGGACTGCCGATCAAGACATCGTCGCGTGATTAGCAGACAACTGTATTGATGAGATGCTTTGGGCATGGGGAGGAGCTGGATGTGGAGGATCCACTAGAGAGGGCAGAGGGCGACTGCCAGATTGGCATTATTTTGGTCCGATGGTGGCTGGAGAGGTGGGTGTTGGGCGTGAGGCACGCATTCCTTATGGGCCTCATGTCCAACATGTTGTTACCTGACTCATCAGGTGCGAGGTTCCCATGGAACCTGCTGGATTTGGTTTGGTAGTTGGTAGAGTGCCCGACAAAGGCATCGCTTATTATGAGATGGGGACAGACACTGTTGGCGTAGCTCTATGGGGAGCTGTATGAGGTCTACTACCGATAGGGGAAGGGGATTAGTTGTAGCTACCTGTTGCAGTGCTGGGCTTGGCAACACATAGCAGTGGAGAGGCCAACCGGGTTACCATGGATGACTCGGGCAGAGATGGAGGATAGGGAGATAGGTTATGTAGTTCTGTGGCAGTAGTCTAGGGAGCAGGGGCATAGTCGATGGTGGGCAGGTGTCGTAGGGCACTATGCCGATACCTTCTCTTAGCTTACTCCAGGGGAGATGGTTTGGTGCCCTTATCAAGACTGTCCAACCTGGTCAAAGGTTGGAGAGTGGCTCCGACGGGTATGTAGAGAGCGGTGGCTAATTGGGTGACACGGGACCAAGCATGAGTTCTTCTCATACAGCTGAGTGACCTGATAGTTTGGGGTGTGCCAGGGGTTTCCTGGTGAGCCCATGGTCTATCAACATCGGGGGGATGAGAGGACTCTGGACCGACCGGTCATCGCGCCACTGGGTGAGGATTCAGACACGATGATCGACATATCGAACATGGATGATGTCGGGACTACCGCTGAGTATGACTCGTGGTGGGTACTGCGGCGATGGCGGGGAGAAGGGCCACTAGGAGGCACGGAGGCAGCAGCGGTGGGTGGGGAGGGTGCTGAGGCACCAGGGGATGATTGGGGAGCTCCTTTAGAGGATGCGGATATGGTGGAGGTAGAGGGTGAGGATGCAAATTTGGGGGCTCCAGATCAGTTGGAGATGCAGGACATTACGAAGCAGTGGGAGCTAGAGCAGGCTGCTGTTCCAGAGAGTTCCACGCCTTAGGCGGATGCGAAGGAGATGGATTCCAGGGTACACATTGAGAATGCACATTTGGTGGAGCTACTACAAAGGCGAGATGAGGAGCTGGGGGATTATCTATGGGAGAGGGATCTCTTGTGGGCTCAGCTAGTAGAGTGGGAGAGTGCACAGGTGGCATCTCACCGATAGGAGGGGGATACAAATGCTGCATGGGAGAGGGATCTCCTACGAATGTAGTTGGTAGAGAGGGATAGGATTTTGGCACAGCACGATGATGCATTAGCTTACTACCATCAGTGGGAGGTAGAGTGGTTCTGACACTAGATGGAGATGGACGGGGAGATTATCCGCCTCAATGGGCGGCTACCTGATTCATCAGGAGGTGGATCGTCATGCCGAACGAGGGGCAGTGATACTGAGAAGTTATCATCATCTTGTCGTAGGTGACAGGATGAGGGAGGGGGTAGTAGGCATGATGTGGGGGCTAGCAGTAGCCATCCTGAGGGGTCCCATAGGACCCACACCACGGGGGGTAGTTCTCGTCGCACCGATCTTGTGTGATCATGGTGGCCGATGCCTTAGGCTGGTTGGTTTTTTTGTATGATTGCGGGGTCAGAGGACCAGTTTTGTAGCCTGCAGTCATTTTTTTGACGATATATATATATATATATATATATATATATATATATATATATATATATATATATATATATATATATATACTGGCTTTATTTTGTTTATGCACATGTGATGATTTGATCTTATGCATGATGGTTGATGAATATGGATGTATGCATGTTAATTTATTTTGATGGATGCACATGTTATGATGAATGCAAATGTTTTGATTTATCTGTGATATGTAGAAATGAAATGGATGAATGGAATTTGTGATGTTTGGTTATAGCACCATAGACTGTTTAGGATTCTGTTATTTTGTTTTTAGGTGATTGCTGTGATGAATGACTTTGTATGTATACATGTGGTTTTGTATTTTTTTATGGTATTGTAAGGATGAAAAGTAGCGCAGTTGGTTTAGAAATGTAGCTAAGGTTTTCTCAGACTCAAACGGTTTTAACTCACTAGCCACAACTGTACTTTATCTTACAAGACTTTTGAAAGGTATGAATTGGACTTGTTTTTGACCAAGTTATTTCACATCCCTGTGTGTGCAATTGAGTTCATTTATGTGGTATTTGTCAAGATATCACCAGTGCCAGATAGGCTATCAACCAAACTTGTACTGAGGATCACCTAATTAGCTCCACTAACTCCTTTATTGTATTTAGTCAGATTAATCTACGGTGCTATCTAGGATACCATAAGCTAGCTCATCCACATGCAAACATTGATATGTACACAAGTTAATGTGACAGATATATCGTCATGCGGTAAGTTTACCACCAGTGACCGATAGGCTATCAACCAAACCGATACTAAGGCTTGCCTCATGACTTGTCGAAATGCTGAGAGTTCCACGGATTCAAGTTCAACTCCCTTCTTTTCTTCAATTGTATTGGGATACTTGCTCGTTTGTAGTGATAAAAATCATTGTTTATTTTTGTTTTTTTCTTTTGAGCAAGGGATTTGGATTTGAGTGATAAGAGTCACTATTGTATGTGCTTTTTGATGTGTGCACTTTGGGGATGATGTCAAATTTTTGGAGTTTTGACGTTTGCAAATTTTTGATGTTTTGCAACTATTGAGAACTTGGGATTCTTAGGGAATTGGTTAGGGAAGATGCTTGTCCTTTTGCCAACTCTTAGCATTCTTTGGTTCATTCGCACAGGGGGATGAGCAAGATAACCTTTTCGCTTATGGTGACCTAGATTACTATGCAGGTTTCATATTTCATTCACACAACTTGGGAATTTTTATGTGTTTTAATTTGTGTTGGGATGCTACGTAACAAGGTGTGATCCAAGTAGAACTCTACCTTCGTAAAATCTGTCTGACTTGGTACAGTACGTGGCTAGAAATCAAAATGATGACTAAGATATGAAAACTCTTGATACATTCGAAGACAACTGACTGTAGTGTGGTAAAAATCGGTAAATGGTGTATTTTTGTTGTTTTTTGGACTGCTTATAAAATAGACAAATGTGGAACAATATGGATTAGCAGAGCAATTACAGCCTATGGTTCCTTTGACCTATACGACCACAAATATGTAATGTATGGATGCGATACTTAATGCAGCTATATATTTTTTGTATTTTTTATGGATTGATTTTTGTGAATATGAAGATGAAACATGAGAAGAGCTTTTTATTGATGAATTTGAGCATGCCTGGAAATGAGATGCAAATTTTTGTTGTTTTTGATGATTTTTGGATTTTCTTATATTTGACCAAGCGATTGTGGGAATCCTTGGAGCATTTTGGGGTTGACCAAGAAATTGCAATAATCCTTGGAGCATTTTGGGATTGACCAAGCGATTGCAAGAATCCTTGGAGCATTTTGAGATTGACCAAGCGATTGCAAGAATCCTTGGAGCATTTTGGGATTGACCAAGCGATTGCAAGAATCCTTGGAGCATTTTGGGATTGACCAAGCGATTATAGGAATCCTTGGAGCATTTTTGGGATTGACCAAGTGATTATATGAATCCTTGGAGCATTTTGGGATTGACCAAGCGATTGCAAGAATCCTTGGAGCATTTTGGGATTGACCAAGCGATTGCAAGAATCCTTGGAGCATTTTGGGATTGACCAAGCGATTGTAGGAATCCTTGGAGCATTTTTGGGATTGACCAAGTGATTATATGAATCCTTGGAGCATTTTTGGGATTGACCAAGCGATTATATGAATCCTTGGAGAATTTTTGGGATTGACCAAGCGATTATATGAATCCTTGGAGCATTTTTGGGATTGACCAAGTGATTATATGAATCCTTGGAGCATTTTGGGATATGGCTCTCTTAGATATGGAATGGTCACAAATGACTGATATTCAAGGGTTCTGTTTCCTTGATTCCGTCAAGAGAAGCTAGCCGGTATGTCCTGGGTCCTATTTTGCTATCAATGACATATGGAACTAACCAATTTTTCATGAACTTGTCGCTTAGGTGGGACGTCAAACTAGAGTTATGTTGGTTTTCCTTCAAAACCAAATCACCAATCCGAAAGTCCCTCAGGTGAACTTTCATATTGTAAGCTTTCTTAAGTCACTCTTAATAGATACATAAATGCTCGAGAGCATTAACGCATCATTTGTCAAACAACGTAAGCTGGTCTAATCGGGCCTATCGCGCAACATCATCATCGATGAACTCCTGCATTGATATGCACAGGGAAGGAATTTCCAACTCTAGAGGCATGACTACCTCGAAACCATACACAAGCAAAAATGGAGTTGCCCCAGTGGGCGTCCGAATGCTAGTGCGATAAGCCCACAGGGCAAGTGGGATTTGGATGTGCCAATCCTTATGACTGTATGTGATCGTCTTTTTAAGGATGGCAACTAGCATTTTGTTTGACGCCTCTACTTGCCCATTTGCCTATGGATAATAGGGTGTCAAAAATCTATGCTAAATTTTGTACTTTGTGGTCAAAGCACGCACGTATTTGTTATTGAATGGTGTCCCATTATCCGAGACTATTTTGGATGGAATACCAAAACGACATATGATGTTATGTAAAATGAACTCCACAATGCGAGGTCTTGTCGTAGAGGTAAGTGGAACTAGTTCCACCCACTTGGTAAAATACTCTGTGGCCGTTATGATAAATGTATGATGGCCTGACAACGCAAGGGAGATCTTTCTAATTAGATCAAAGCCCCACTGTGAAAATGGCCAAGCCGACTGGACTGTCTGCAAGGCTGGGAAGGTACATGCATCAAATTGACATGGTACTGACACTTCACGCACTTCCTGACATATGCGCAACAATCTCACTCTAAATATGGCCAATAATAGCCCATGCGAAGAATGCACTTTGCGATGGCCATACCACTAAAGTGGCCACCACATGTACCATCATGCGCTTGGGCGATTGCCCAAGTGGACTCTTACTGGTCCAAGCAATGAATGAGGATTCCTTAAGAGCTACGACGGTACAAAATGTCTCCTATTAAGACATACTTAGCCACTTTCTACTTGAATGCTCATTTTGTGGCATGTGTCAATCCAAGCGGGAGATTACCTAACTTGAGGTAGTCTCTAATGGGTAAATACCAGTTTTGTTGATCAAAAACCTTGACAGTATGAACAACCAATCCCTCTTGAAGTTCATCCCTAGCAAATGTTGAGCGGGATAGAACTTGTAAGAATAGCATTGTGTTGTTATTAATGGGAGTAAGGGAAAACAAGGACCCCCAGTTGGCATGTTTCAGACGATCATGGATTCGAGAGAACTTATCCAAGGATGGTTCAATCTGGATCATGTGGATTCCTAGCGTCAAGTCAAAGCTTGCATGCTCCATCACATATTGCGATAGGGTTTTGAATTGAATGGTTGTCATATCACCAGAAAGGTCTTGTGGGATTAGTGACCCCAAGGAGGCCATTGTCTCCGTAAAATGATTATATGACCGAGGGAGTGCCTCGATGTCATACCACTCAAGTTTTGCCAGAAATTTGCTCACAAGGGCTTTATAATCCTGTAGAACTGGGAATTTACATTGGAATACCCCTTTGACTTGATTGACAATTAACAATGAATCACCAAAGATGTTCAGTAATTTGATGTTCATGGAAATTGTTGTCTGAAGACCTATGAGCAAGGCTTCATACTCTGCATTATTGTTGGTGCATGGGAAATTTAATTTAAATTATAGGGGCATTGGAGTGCCCTGCTATGTGAAGAATACTATTCCCATGCCACCACCTTGCTCACATTTAGAACCATCAAAAAATAGGGTTATGTTAGCCTGTGACTCAGGCTCATCAGAATCTAGCGATTCTAAGACATGGAAGATCCCATCATTGGGTAGTTCTATGACTAGAGGTTGATCGTCTTCAAGAGGAGCCTCTGCTAGTTAATCGGCTATGACCTGTCCTTTGATGGATTTATGTCTGATAAAATCTATGTCAAATTTTGTCAATAACATAATCCATTTCATCGTGCAACTACTATGATAAGTACAACTCATCATGTATTGCAATGGATTCTCATTAGACACAACATACGTAGTGTTGCTCAGCATGTAGTGGCATAGCTTTTTGGTAGCAAACACCACTGCCAAGCAGAGTTTCTCGACATATGCATAGTTAAGTTCATAAGCCGACCGGGGTGCAGCTAAGATATGAAGTAGCATGTTCTTTGTGAAGTTCATTCTTCTGGGCTAGCATGGTGCCCAGTGCCACCTCAGTAGCTGAGATGTATAAGTAGAACGACACTCCTAGTCTAGGTGGTGCCAATACTAGCGGTGAAGCCAAGTATTGTTTGATGTCGTCAAAGGCTGACTTGCATTCGTCATCCCAGTGAAATGCAACCTCCCTGTGCAATAATTTGTTCATGGGTCGGCACTTGTCAGATAGTTGCGCTATGAAGCGCTTGATTGATGTGACATTTCCCTGCAAACTTTTGAGCTACTTAATGGTAGTTGGGGGAACCATTTCAAGGATTGCCTTGACTTTCTTTGGGTCCACCTCGATACCTCACTTTGAGACTATGAAACCCAAGAATTTTCCAGATGTGATGCAAAATACGCACTTCTTGGGATTCAGTCTGACTTTATGCTCCATGAGGCGATCGAGGATCTTGCTTAAGTCATCGAGATGATCTGAGCGCAAAAGAGACTTGGCTAACAAATCATCCATGTAATCTTCCAAAGTTTTATGCATGTAATCATGGAAGATGTATGTCATGGCACGTTGGTAGGTGGCACCAGCATTTTTAAGGCCAAAAGGCATGACCTTATAACAAAATGTCCCCCAAGGCATTGTGAATGCCATTTTTAGTTGGTCCTCGAGATTAATATGAATCTGATTGTATCCCGAGAAACCATCCATGAGGGATAGCATTTCATGACCTGTTGTAGCATCTACCAATGCATCAATACTAGGCAAGGGGAAATCATCCTTATGACTCACTTTGTTTAGATCTCAAAAATAAGTGCATATGCGAATCCTCTCGTCAGGATTTTTGATGAGCACCATGTTGGACAACCATGGCGGATAATCCATGCAAATGACAAACTATGCATCCAACAGCTTTTGCAATTTGTCTTTGACCATCAAGGCCACTGTTGGGTGCATCTTACAAATTTTTTGCTTAACTGGCTTGATTGTTGGATCAAGCGTCAGATTATGTGTGACTAGCTGTGGATCTAGCCCCGACATGTCTTTGTATGACCATGCAAAAACCTCCTTCTCTTTGAGAATGGCAATGTAGTCGGCTTGCTCTTCAGAGGATAAGCTTACCCCTAGCTTGATAATATGTGGATTCATTGGATCTAAGCCAATGTCTATGTCAGTCGTCTCCTCGACTAACATGTGGGATCCGTCCTCCAACTGATGTGGAGTCGGGATCAAATGGATATCATTAGATGGGTTTAAATATTCATTGGGAACCTCGGGTTCCTCTTCAGCCTGAAAGATATCCTTAGTTTTCCTTGGGGTAAAATGAGGCATTTTACCGAAAGGCCAATACTCTGATGGGGATGGAGGTGAATTGATGCGATCCCAATCGATGGAATCTATGTCTAGATGCAAATACCATGCTATATCAGCCAGATTGCAGATGGGTGCGGTCAAGTCAATGGAGATCATGTGGATGAAATGAACTTGGTCTCCATTATCGTGGGTGTGATGACTCAAACATTCTAGATGTTCCCTATGTTCTGGATCTGGCTCTAGAGGGACAGGCATGAACGGATTGGCCCTATGTGCTAATAGAAATACAAGGTCTTCCCTCGGCACTGATGTTGTTATAGGGTCTCAAGGTGGACGATGCTTGTTGTAAACTTGGAGCCACGGATCCAACACTTGGTCCCACCCTGCTGGGTCTACGTACCACTCATGCCCTGGCAGTATGCCCATTTGTGCAAATAAGTCATTAATCTCCAAGGGACGTCGTTGTTGCATTTGTTGCCTTTGTTGCATTTGTTGCATGTGGTTGAGATAGGCCATCTCAGTTTCATCTTCCGAATCACTGTCGGAGATCCAAAAATGTTCATTTTCTTCAACAACTGCTTGTGACATTAAGGGTTCACTTTGTTCTATCAAATTAATCTAGTCCCATTGTTGTTTGTCCACGCTTTGTGGGGGGACTTGATTCTCTTGACATAGCACTGGTTCAATTGGAACCTCTAAAGGGAACAAATTTAAAAAGATCTCTTGCCAGTTATTCATGGGAACCTCCTGTGAGTGATCACTATTGGATTCGAAGGGAACATATGACACTAGTTCATGTTCTACTTCATCCTTCAAAGATCCTTCTAGACACTATTTATGCTCTTCTTAAAAGCGAGTTCCCAAACTTTCACCTCTCTCTAGCAAAGGAGAAGGGTTATTGGTGTTACCAAGGGTGGTTGTTGACCATGGGAGGTAATCTCCCAATGTATACGTTGTGTTTGGGTTGGCATAAGGATCTGATGCCAATCCACCCTTGTTGCCTATTCCTAGGCCTTGCATGTTTTCCACCAAGATTTCTAAGGGTAGGGGGTGGTTGAACCCTACTCTCGACTTGTCATAAGGCATTTGGTATCTTTGCTGGCAAAGGACACACACTCCTTGCTCATACTTGCCTAGCCCGTATCCATGCCAATTGCATTTTCCAAGATATTTTAGAGCAATTTCAGGTTAGACAGATAGTTGACATCTCCTGCAAAAGGCTCTTCATCCTTGTCTTTTTGCATGCATGGCTCATCACCATGGTCAAGGCCCCCATACACAAAATTGGTCTGGTTCGGTGGGTAGCCTAAAGGAACAACTGTCCCGATGGGGAGGCAAGGTCTCCCTATGTCTTACACTAACTCTAGCATGGGCGTTGCTACAAAATTCCACACTAGATACTCCCCCAGGCCCGTGCTGGCCATTTCAACAGTAATTGTTGGCGATTGAGAGGGAGGGAACGAAAGCCCTTTTGGAGTCCATTCCATGTTGGGTGGACTAGGAGCCCCAGCTTCCATTGTGCTAGGTATCTCTTCTGTTGAGATGGTTGATATTGTTGGTAGCACCTCTTCTAGGGGTTGAGCCTCTTCCAGGATTTGTTTCCCTTTGTCCTTCTGTTTAGCCACGACAGGTGGCATTGGTAGTGAAGGAGCAGAAGATGAATATGCACCTGTCTGGGGTTTTGATGGATTAGTCACCAGTGGTGCCCACGACATCAGACCCTATCTAGATGGATTTAACTAGAGATCCAAGTGCATTGATGGGAGGGTCGATTGCGGCATCAACTGCACCACATTGCAATATTTGAAGGGTTCTAAGTCCATCGGGACTACATGTACTTCTCCTTCAAATGCATACTTCAAACAAGGGACACACTTCATGTCCCTGATCCATGGTCGCCCTAGCAATATGTTGTACGCTATCTCGCATTCCAAAATATGGCACAATGTAGGTATCGTCTTTTGTCCTAGCTGAACGGGTAGAACAATTGTGCCAACTATCAAGCATATCGCATCGTTGAATGCTCGCAGTGTGTAAGTGGAACCAGTGATGTGAGAGGCTGGCAACTTCAGATGTTTCAATGCTGTTGTAGTAATGATGTTACTAGACGAGCCAGTGTCTACCAACACTCTCTTATACTGGATCTCATTGACCCGCACGATAACGTGTAGGGGTGGATCTGCCATGTCATCAGATACTGATTTAACTTCATCTTCTCGAAAGGTGATGATTGGCTTCATACATCATTTTACATGTCCCACAAAGTTATTAAAGGAATTCACTTCATGGGGCTGCAACTCGATGGATTTCAAAATCTCCATGAGAGCTTCCCGATGGGGTGCTGATTGCTGTATGATCTCATATATGGAGAGCCTAGCCAACGTGGTTCACAAAATCTACGTGAGTTTGGTTCGTATCATGACCTCGGGTCTAGGTAGAGGCAACTGCATAGGGTGTTGTTGAGGTTGTGACGTTGCTGTAACTTCTCTTGTGGCTGCATCGAGGACAACTCCTGGATATTTCTTGTTCTTGGTCACTATGCTTATCATTCCCACATACCCTTGCATGGGGAAATTCTATCGCACCTCATTGACCTGAAGGGGTTTTGTTTGTGCCTCATGTGCAGGCAAGGGATCCTTAAAGACTTCCATTTGCTGGTTATTTGGCACCATGGGGTTGTCCATCGCCAATGTTTTATTATCAATCAATTCTTGTATTAGTCCTTTGAATTTACAGCATGCGTTCAAGCCATGTCCCCTTCACCTGTGGAACCTACAATATAAATCCTCTCTGTATCCCTTAGGCTTGGGAGCATTAGGATCTATGGTTTGGATTTCTAGAATGGTGATTAAATTCGCCACTGACAAGCGGTCAAATAGGGAGTCCCTAGACTCCATATAAGGGGTGTACTGTCGCTTAGGGCGACCTTGCTAATTTTGCTCTTGTTTTTTATTTTCTCTTTCATAATTATTAGGAGGCACTGCCTGATAATTAGCCTTTTGAGGTTGTATTTCTTGTGCAGGCTTAGGAACATTTATCGCAACTTGATTAACCACAACGAGTTTTGGTTGCGTAGTCCCTGTATTTGTATTTTTGTTCCACTCTTTCTTTTTAGGTTTGGCAATTTCACAATCCTGTATTTTGATCTCTTCGATAACTCTGGCTTGCACCAGAGACTCTTCCAAGGTGGCATATTGCTGTGCCTGCAATAGCCCAGAGATTGATCTCAGACAACTTCATGAAAACATTTGTGTGAGGTCGAACATTCCCATTCATGAAATCAGAGCCCTCCATCGTCTCCCATAGGCCGCCATTGTCTCCTCCTCATATTTCCTGAGGCTGGCTAGGTCACTCAGTGATGCCTTCTTCTTGGTGTTGAAGGCGAAGCATTCAAGGAATGCGTCCACTAATTGATACAAGTTATTTATGTTGTGCTTCGACAACTGTGTGAACCAATCTAAGGCAAGGCCTACGAACGTGGTTATGAATGTCCTTAGCAACATTGCATCATTATCCTGAATGCCAAAGCATTGGCTCAAGAATCTTGTCACATGCTCTTGAGCATCCTCTTCACCCTTAAATATTGCCAATTGAGGCAACTTGAAATGTTCGGGGTAAGAAGGTGTGGGCACTGACGGATGCACTGGATGACTGTGGAGTTGGCGTAACATGGGCTTTTGGTGCCCAGAAGCTTTGGTTTCCATAGACTCCAAATGCTCTAACAACGCCTTGTATGCATCGAAAGATTTAATCTCTTCCTCTTTTGTTTGCTCCCATTGTGAGTTATGGGAGACTAGAGGCCTATGGAGGGGTGGCCGGATAGCACCCCATCTGCCTTGATAGGGCGTTTCAACCCACTCTACTTTTGGTTCATACTCCTCGTAAACTTCCTGAGGAGTTTCTAGGTGAGACCTCTGACCTTGAGTGGGTCTCTGTGGAGGGTACCCATCATTGTTTCGGGGAGTGGCCTCCCTCTCAGGTCTATGGGGTCTCGGAGGCAAATCTTGATGAGGTCGCAGAGACCTATCCTGCACCAAGGGATTATGCTTCTCATATTGTTTCACTTTTTGGGTGTGAGGGGTTGGCACCCTCTCAGGTAGTTTATAAAGCAGCTCATCCGCTTCACGCTGAATGTGCTCTTTATTAAGGCGGTATAAGCGCTCTAACTGCTGATGATCTTACTTAAGCCGCATGATTTGGGCTTGGCGAGCGGCATGTCTGGCGACTGCCAGGTCAATTTGGTCTGCCATATTGGGCTTAGGAGGCTTGAATGTTTCTCCTATGTATTTGCCTCGGTCTTGATGATCCAAGATTTCAATGGGTCGCTTCCCTCTGTCAAGGTTGGCGGCATTTACCTAAGGCTTTGGCCTCACTATGTGACCATGGTATCTAGCAGGTGCGGAAGCGCAAGGCTTCCGCACTGTATATTACTCTCGAGGAATTTTATGGTATTCCTCGTACCCCATTTCATGGGTGTGAAAGGGTCGGGTGGAGTTAGCTCGCCCTGTGTGGAGATCCCTATGCTCTGGGTTTTGTCTTTCAGTTCTAACAATGATGGGAGGCAAAGGAGAGATTCCATAGTCACGTTGTCTCTCCTCATGGGCACTGTGCCTCTCTAGTGCTTCGTTGTGCGGTGGCCACTCATATCTAGCCTCTAAAGGCGGTCTTCTATTTACATTGAGTGCCACATGTAAAGCTTCTTCCCAAAAGGGGCTGTGTTGAATGGGCGTGTCCCCCAGGGGGGTATCCCTATAATTCCACCTTGACATGGAATGATGTGGACTCTCTTGTGGTCCAGACCGCTAAGGCGGTATGGCTAAGTCCTTAGGGCTAAAGCAAAGGCGACTTGTGCCCACTCCTTGTACACTTTCCATAGCTTCTGCCCTTGATTGGGCTTGGCTACGAGTGCACACCATGGTGGTGCTCTTCTACCAGATAAGCAAATTTTATCTCTTTTATGATTTTTTTTATTTTTTTGTTACACTAAGCATAAATGAACACACACATACACAAATGATGATTATCTCTTTTAAATATTAATGGTGTGTCCTAAACTAGTTTTAGTGCTTTTTGATTATTTTTTTTTGTTTTTGAAAGTTTTGAAGAATGTTTAAATGCGTAATGAAGGCTCATATGACTCCCATAAATGGTCGCCCCTTAAATATACCATTGCCTAGCCGATATACCAAGCTCTCTATATACCCGCCCTTACGAGAGGGAAACTATAGGTACGTGAGAGCAGATGGTACATGGTACGTAGGTAGTACAGAAGGGGGATTGTCCTGTTTATGACACCTACCATAGAAGACTTATCCTCGCACACTAGGAATCACCCCAACGACACTCGATCAGCTTTTGTCAGGATTTACGCCTAACAACAGTGACAATCGGGGTAAATGGATGCAAAAATCAAGCCAAGGTGGTGATGAACCCACCATTGGTCTTGATCAAGGGTTGGGGTCTTATGACTAGCTCCTTGGTTTAAAAATGCCACGTGATGTGTGTGTGGTTCTTTTTATTAAAAATTAAAATAGGCAGGAGCAACTACTTTCCTTAAGAAGGCAAAATTAACAAAAAATATAAACAGAAAAGCAGAAAATGACAGGAACAGTTTAGGATCCTTAATTTTTCTCTGCTTAAACTTGCTGTTTCTGATCCTCGACCCTGAAAATGTACAGACAAAAATTCGTCCCTATGTGAGACGAATTACAGAACAAAATTTGTCGCTGTCTGAGATGAATTAGAATTCGTCTCAGGGTCAGACGAATTACAGTCAGGTATTTGCCATAGGCAAAGATGAATAACAGTCAGAGCTCGAACAATGGTACCTGTAAGCACAAAAACACAATTTTTGATCAGTTTCTTGATCTGAAAAACCAGGGGACAGAGTCCCACCGTGATCGCCACTGAAAGCACGAGATTTTGAAAGAAATAAATACTAATGCGATGCATTCAAAATCAAACAAATGCTTAAGTCCTAAAATGTGAAATGCATGAAATGAAAGAGACGAATTGAATGGAGATAAAAGAAAGTACAGAAAGCACATCCCTTTTTATTTAACTCTCTTAATATCGGTTACAAAGATGCCTCCTCCCTTTTCAGGGGCTAGGAGCGTTAAAAGAGTTTTGGTTACAATCATGACTTAGTGCTCCTCCTTCCGCATGCCCACATTTGAAATGGGCGAGCCAAAGTGTTGTCATCGCTGGTGTTGATGAATCTTTGATTCTTTTTGCTCCTCTTGCGTTCAAAGACACAACAAGTCATTAGTAGCACCTATGACAAAATATGAAACATTTTATCTTAAAAACCAATGGAGGATGCATGCATAAGGTTAGCTAAACCGATGAATAAAATGACTCCAAATAACTTGTAATTTTTATAGAGACCAGAGAACATTACCAGAGGTCCATTGCCATCAAAAAAGTTGGGAAATTGGCTGCCAATTTGAATTCATCCCTAGGCGGGACAGATTCTACTATAATTCATCCTTGGGTAGGACGAATTCGCCTACAACAAAACGCCAAAGTAATCCTGCCCAAATGTCACATCTTGGGATCTCCAAAAGACCTAAAAACATAGGGGTTAGCTAATTGGGGGAATTTTGGGACAACCCAGATGGTCATATTTCCTTAATTTGACCTCCATCAACGAGAATTTGATGTTGTTACCTGTAAGTTAGTGGGGACAACAAAAGCGACAAAACATGATAATGTTTGATCAAAACCTCATGAAATCAAAATTACAAACTATTGAAATAGCAGAAAATGAAATGCAAGATAAACAAGTGACAAAAGGAATAATATGCCATGAATTCCTAGTCGTTCTAAAAAGAATATTAGGCTCGCATCAATGCGGGGCGCCCGGGTGGGCTGCCCACCGTTGAAACCTAATTTTGGCACCAATCCACTTGGGATGGGCCCAAAATATCTTGTAATGGGTTGTTGGTGAATTGGTAGATCAATGTGGTCAAATTCCAGGTTTTGGGTCCAGATTCACACTTCCAATAGCCACCCAATGACCTCCCTTGCGAAAGAGATCAAGGATGTGGAAGAGGTGAATCAAAAGGGGTAAAATGTGGTATTCAATTTGGTAGCACTTCGTTGCTTGAAAATGCTTCCAACCTATCTCTTTTGGGTGGGAAAGTCCACCATTTTATAGACCCAAGGGGTCTCTTTTGGAGGGGCATGAAGGGATGCCATGTGGTGGCCATGCCTTCTCGAGAGGGAGGAGACTCCTCCCTGACTTGGGCTTCCATGACTGCCCTTGTGACAATCCTCTAATGCCCATTCTACCCACCTACACGCACATGCAATGCAGAAGGCATTAATTGACTGTCCTCAGCTAGCACTTGGCACAATTTTTATTTTTGTTCGTTAAACCTGGAATTCGTCCTGACCCAGAGCAAATTTTGAATTCATCCCTGGGTGAGACGGATCCCAATTTGAATTGGTCCCTTGGCGGGACAGATACTAAGCAAGGTGCCTGAATGTGCCAAATTGCCTTTTGACCTTACAAAATTACTACAAAAGTGGTTAGGACCACTGTTTAACCTCTGAGGGCTGCCCTGGGGGCTGTGTGTGTCAAAGAGATCAGTGTTTGCAGTCACATAATCAGATTGGTGCTGTTTTGGTGTCTACATAAACATAACCCTAAAAACTATTAGGGAGAGTTAAAATTTTATTGTGGAATGTTTATTAGGAGAAGAATTTTGTAATTTTTTTCATAAGAATATGAAGATATTAAAGTTTTTAAAGGAATGTTGATGTATTATAGTATTCAAAATCTTAGACTTCAACAAATGTGAGGCTAGGGTCTTGAGTTTCAATATGGTCCCCAAACTTGGTGGACCAGTGCACAACATTGGGGTATAGTCTGGATTCTTATAGGCTTTGATCTTCGTCAATTTGCATTACAATTTCCTTACTGAATAAATTCAGGATATAGTCTAGATTCTTATAGACTTTGATCTTCCCTTTCTGAATTTTGACTTCCTCTATTAATTTGGCATGTGTAGTTGCCTCCCTGAAGGAGCCATGTTGTTGCATTTGCAAATTACCTAAGATGACTTTAATGCAACTCCTTTCAATTACCTTAACTAGCTCAGGTTAGGGGATGGGAAAGGATATCTCATTAGTAATTGTTTTCCATCTTGCAACATAATGATGGATAGGCTCGACATCAAATTGTTATAGACTATATAGGTCTGGTAATGATATTTTATTCCTTATGTTGATCAAAAAGTGCTCCAAGAAGGCATTGGCTAGCTATTCAAATGTGTATAGACTATGCCTAGGCAAGTTACTATACCAACTTAGTGTTGGTCCCCCAAGCAACTAAGGGAAGGTATTGAGTATCAGGGTATCGCTAACACTGATTTGGTAGTAGAAAAATCGATAGTTGCTCAAATATTCTCGATGGTCCTTCTTACATTTAAATTTTTTGAACTTAGGACATTCAAATTTGGAGGGGTATTATGGCATGACCATAGAGGGATGAATAGGTTTTGAGAACAACTCACTATAAGTGGGTTTGTTATACTCATAGCTAGTTGAGCACATTTGTAACTATTTAATCTATTCTTGCATGACCTACATTTCATAAGGTATGGTCAACATTGTTAGAGTTTGAACCACAAGAGCATCCATTTTAAAGTGGTCAACGTAGTATGGGGTGGGGGTGTAGTAGTTGGGAGGTGGTGGAGATGGAGTAGAATGTTGATTATGGATTTAAAGGGTTGCAACATCTATTGGGTACAAACTGGAGCATCTGTGGAGAATGTGACCTTTTGTTTCTTAGATCTACATGGCGGGTTCCTTAATGAAGCCTCGGTAAATCTTAAACTTGTTTTTTCTCAACAAACTATGGCTAATGACCCGTCTCCTCCCTCTTTGAGATTCTTGATTTTTTGGTCCTCTTCCCCTATGGATTGGGTTAAAATAAACTTTAACGGTACTTTGGGTTTATTTTAGGAATTTTGGTTGTGATATCCCTTTGGGTATTGTAACAATTTGTTTTCCTACTTTGCTTTTCTTTTGGGAAGTTTGGTACTAGTTTTATATTTGAATATTTATTTGCTCAAAGACTATTTTCTATAAGAATGATGCATTATCTCTTGCTCTTTCTCAATCCCATATGTATTAGATTTGAAGATCTTTTAAAACCCCTTCTCTTACCTAATATATATATAATACTTTAAATATTGTATATATCTTAAATTTAATTTTTAAATTTAAGATTATAAATTATTATAAATATAAGACTATTAAAAATATTTAAAAAAATTAAAATAATAATAATAAATTAGCCAATTATAATAATATTATTTTGCGTAACGACTATTTTCTATAAGAATGATGCATTATCTCTTGCTCTTTCTCAATCCCATATGTATTAGGTTTGAGGATATTTTAAAACCCCTTCTCTTACCTAATATATATATACTACTTTAAACATTATATATATCTTAAATTTAATTTTTAAATTTAATATATATAATTTAGCCAATTAAAATGTAAAAAAAAAGTAAAACTTTAAATTTCAATCTTATACTAATAAATTGTAGTATTTATTAGTTGAATTGAATCATAAGAATGGTAGAGGATTATGCCCCTAGTTGTATTTCACATGATTAGAATTTCATTCCATGTTAATACCTATGTGTCTACATACTATTTAAAAATAATATTTATTATCTTAAATTTAAGTATTATCTTAAATTTAATTTTTAAATTTAACCGTATTTCACATTATTGGAATTTGGTTCCACGTTAATATCTATGTGTCTACATACTATTTTAAAATAATATTTATTATCTTAAATTTAAGTTTTAACTTTAATATTGTAATATAAGCTTATTAAAAGATTTAAAAAAATTAAAATAGTAATAATAGACTATACAATTAAAATACTGAAATTTAAATCTTATTATTATTTTTATTTGGTTAGTGTAAGCTATGATGGTTCTACATACTATTTCAAAATAATATTTATTATCTTACATTTAAGTTTTAAATTTAATAGTGTGATATAAGATTATTAAAATATTAAAAAAAAAAATGGTTATAAAAAACTACAATTAAAATATTGAAATTAAAATGTCAATATTTTTATTTGGTTAATGTACTCTAAGTATTATCCTCCCAAACATGATCTCTCTTAGAGCTGAGAGCTATGCTTATCAATAGGAAATTTAACACAACCACCACACATCGACTCCCTCACACACTCGTCCACCTCGTGGTTTGAACGTTGCACCTCCTGAAGAAGAGCCAAAGCCTAAACAGTGGTGTTGTCTTCCTTAGGACAAAATGTTGGGTAGTTTAGAAGCCCTAGAAACCTAGCTTTATGGCCAACCGTAGTTGTCCTACTCGGGATTACCACATGGCATCAATCACAAGCAAGGGGGTTGAATTATTAATAAATCCATAGGTTTGAGCATCGAAAAAAATGGAGCCAACACACAGATAATTTGTCAGGTGAAGGAAGTGGGAATGGTTATAACACATGGTATCAATCACAAGGAGGTTAAATAATTAATATATCCATAGGTTTGAGCATAGAGAAAATGGAGCCACCACACAGGACATTTGCCATCTATGGCTGCTTATCCAACAGGGTGGGAATGGACCCTGAGTAGGCCTAGAGCATTTTCCAACTACTCTACCCATGAGGATATCTCAAATTTCAATATTATACTAATAAATAGAAAACATAAAAATATAAAATTAGAAAAAACTAGATTATAATCTAAAATTTAAATTAGAATAGGCTCAGTGCACAACATCGAGGTATAGTCTGGATTCTTAACTAAATAGGCTCAGGTTAGGGGATGGGAAAGGATAGCTCATTAGTAATTTTTGCCATCTTGCAACATAATCATGGATAGGCTCGACATCAAATTGTTACAAACTATATAGGTCTGGTAATGATATTTTTTTCCTTATGTTGATCAAAAAGTGCTCGAAGAAGGCATTGGCTAGTTGTTCAAATGTGTATAGACTATGCCTAGGCAAGTTACTATACCAACTTAGTGTTGGTTCCCCAAGAAACTAAGGGAAGGTATTGAGTATGAGGGTCTCACTACCACTGATTTGGTAGTAGAAAAATTGATAGTTGCTCAAATATTCTTGATGGTCCTTAATTTTAAATTTTTTGAACTTAGGACATTCAAATTTGGAGGGGTATTATGGCATGATCATAAATGGGTGAATAGGTTATGAGAACAACTCACTATAAGTGGGTTTGTTATACTCATAGCTAGTTGAGCACATTTGTAAATATTTAATCTATTCTTGTATGACCTGTATTTCGTAAGGTATGGTCAACATTGTTAGATTTTGAACCACAAGAGCATCCATTTGAAAGTGGTCAGCGTAGTGTGGGGTGGGGGTGTAGTAGTTGGGAGGTAGTGGATATGGAGTGGAATGTTGATTATGGATGTAAAGGGTTGCAACATCTATTTGGTACAAAGTGGGTGAAGGTTGTTGGGGTAGAGAATTTGTATTTTAAAGAGCTTGGGTATGATTGAGTGATTGGAGCATCTATGGAGAATGTGACCTTTTATTTCTTGAATCTGCATGGTGGGATCCTTAATGAAGCCACCCATTATGTGAAAGCTAAAGCACTCCTTCAAGGCCTCTTATTGGTGGAATCCTTGGGTTTTAATAAAGTTATAGTGGAAGGGGAATCGTTAAATATTTTTAATCTAGTCAAGATGTCTTGCACCCCGTACTAGAAGATAGCAAATATCATGGCAGAAGCATTCAAAATTTTTCCTTCAAGATCGAAGGCTCAAATTCAACATATCTTTTGTGAAGGAAACAAAGCGGGAATCTTGATGGTGAATATTGGGCTATTGCAACAAGGCCTCTTTGTTTGGATGATAAACTTTCCTTAGAGTCTTCAGAATTTAATTGTGGATGATCATGGTTAGTTGTGGGTGTTGGTTATGGAAGTTTAGGATGCTAGGGGGGATATTTCCCATGCTTTTTGGAGCCTCTTATTTTTTGATGTTTTCCTCCTAGCAGGGATTTGGTGCCATATATATATACTTTGTGTACAATGGGTGCCAGTTGATTGAGAGCCTTGTCTTCTCAAGGTATCATGTTTTTTTTTGTGGTATATGTAGAGGTTTTCCTTTAGCGTGTAGGGTCTTCATAGAGGGTAGTGAGCTTCTATATTGGATATTGTGATCTTATTTTGGATATTGCAACAATTTTTCTTCCACTTTATTTTTCTTTTAGGAATTTTGGTTGTGATCGCCCTTTGGGTATTGCAATAATTTTTTTCCTAATTTGTTTTTCTTTTGGGAAATTTGGTACTAGTTTTATATTTGAATATTTTTTTCCTTAAAGACTATTTTCTATAAGAATGATGCATTATCTCTTGCTCTTTCTTAATCCCATATGTATTAGGTTTCAAGATCTTATAAAACCCCTTCTATTACCTAAGAAAATATACTAATTTAAACATTATATATATCTTAAATTTAATTTTTAAATTTAATATTATAAATTATTATAAATATAAGACTATTAAAAATATTTTAAAAAATTAAAATAATAATAATAAATTAGCCAATTAAAATATAAAAAAAATTAAACTTTAAATTTCAATATTATACTAATAAATTGTAGTATTTATTAGTTGAATTGAATCATAAGAATGGTAGAATATTATGCCCCTAATTGTATTTCACATGATTAGAATTTCATTCCATGTTAATACCTATGTGTCTACATACTATTTAAAAATAATATTTATTATCTTAAATTTAAGTATTATCTTAAATTTAAGTTTTAAATTTCACCGTATTTCACATGATTGGAATTTGGTTCGATGTTAATATCTATGTGTCCACATACTATTTTAAAATAATATTTATTATCTTAAATTTATGTTTTAAATTTAATATTGTGATATAAGATTATTACAAGATTTAAAAAAAAATTAAAATAGTAATAATAGACTATACAATTAAAATATTGAAATTTAAATCCTAATATTTTTTTATTTGGTTAGTGTACGCTGAACAGTCTCCTCCCAACCATGATTCCTTGTAAAACCAAGAGCTATGCTTATCAATAGGAAATTTAATGGTTCTAAATACTATTTCAAAACAATATTTATTATCTTACATTTATGTTTTAAATTTAATATTGTAATATAAGATTATTAAAAGATTTTAAAAAATAAAATAGTTATAATAAAGTACAATTAAAATATTGAAATTAAAATCTCAATATTTTTATTTGGTTAATGTACTCTGAGCATTATCCTCCCAAACATGATCTCTCTTAAAGCTGAGAGTTATGCTTATCAATAGGAAATTTAACACAACCACCACATATCAACTCCCTCACACACTCGTCTACGTTATGGTTTGAACCTTCTACCTCCTTAAGAAGAGCCAAAGCCTAAACAGTGGCATTTTCTCCCTTAGCAAAAAATATTGGGTAGTTTAGAATCCCTAAAAACCTAGCTTTATGGCCAACCATAGTTGTCCCACTCAGTTATACCACATGGGATCGATCACAAACAAGGGGGTTGAATTATTAATAAATCCATAGGTTTGAGCATAGGAAAAATGGAGCCAACACACAGGTAATTTGTCAGGTGAAGGCATTAGGAATGGGAGTAACACATGGCATCAATCACAAGGAGGTTGAATAATTAATATATCCATAGGATTAAGCATAGAGAAAATAGAGCCACCATTTGCCATCTATGGTTGCTTATCCAATGGGGTGGGAATGGACACTAAGTAGACCCAGAGCATTTTCCAACTACTCTACCCATGAGGATATCTCAAATTTCAATATTATACTAATAAGTAGAAAACATAAAAATATAAAATTAGAAAAAACTAGATTATAATCTAAAATTTAAATTAAATTTCTAATGTTAAATTAGGATTAAAGTATTATATTATCTTAATAATTATAATCATTACACCTTATATTGAACCAAATATGATAATCTATAGATGCTATGGATTAGAGTGGCACATTTGACTAGTCTTTATGAAAGGGGTGCAAACCCTAGGTGCAGTCAAACATTATAAGAATCAAAACTTGGATGATAGAATATCTCTTCAAGTGATCATATTGTTAACAACCATAACATTTCAAAGAAGTTTTCATATTAAATATTTTTGTTCCATTCCCCTTTGCTTGAAAAGATAATAATGAATTAAAGTCAAGAAACTGAAACATCTATCAAACTATCTTTAATTTTATTATTTGTAGAACGAAGCAACCACAAAAATTTACCACCTTTGTAACGATGACCATATCAATTTTATACTCTTCCCTTTTCACTCTGACATCAAAACCTAAGATGCGGAAACCCAAAGTACTTTGGGGGAACGTGTCTTTAGTCAACTAATCTAACAGTTAGGATAAGTAAGGTAGTAGTTTAACCCTAGGTAAATTTCTTATCCGTGGAAGTGTTCCTCCATTGTTCTCCTTCAATTCATTAAAAAAAAATAACCACAAGGTAAACCAATGCAAGGCAAGAAGATCAAAATAATAAGGAAACCAAATCAGACAACAATTAAATAATGATTTTCAAATGGCTACGCTGCTATTGGAGCATACCTTCTTTTCATATGACTATAGGAGGGTGTTTTCCACACGGTTATTGGAGACGATTATGGAATCATGCTTTTCAAATAGTTATTGGAGACGGTTATGGAAGCTTGCTTTTCAAATGGCTATTGACTATTGGAGACGGTTATGGAAGGGTGCTTTTCAAATGGCTACTAAAAACAGTTACGAAAGCTCTCCAACAATCTTTCTTTTCAAATAGTTATGGGAGTGTAAAATTGTCAACATGTAAATTTAATAAAATCATATCTAACATATTTTTTGTATTTGGTTTTCTAGGGATTTGCTTGGTGTCATCCACAATAGAAGGGTATGGCTACGTAGGGATTCAGTGAAAGGAACACCTTGGCTTGGTCATTTCTCCCGAGTTTAAACCTTCTGCCCGCCAGATAATATAGGAGCAGCATATTAGAGAGTGCCTTCTTCATCGAGCCCACCAGGTCTCCGTATGTTTTACCGGTGAAACATTTATATATGAAGAAGTGGCCAGGGCTTATGGGCGGAACAGTTAGATCAATGTTGGATCCCTTGAGCTAGCATTGTGGAGATGGAACAAGTGACTGCACTATTGAAGTAGATAGTATGTCCACCCTAAATTATGTAATGGACGCTATAGCAATTGCCATGTTCAATTAAAATCGTAGATGCAGCTAGTTAAAAACTCAAAAACAAAATAAATAATAGGTTGGATGGAAGTAGGAAGTAGCCTTGTATAACCTATATATACTAAAATTTATAACTATAGGATTATAAGATCAAAATTTGTAGGCGTACGCATACAGACAAAAGAAATCTAGTAGCGAAGATGATCAAACCAAAATTTTAACGATTTGCTAGGCATCCTAGTCATATGTATTTTGGATCCAGTCTAATAACGCGGAATATACTATTTTATCCAAATTTAATTGTGGATGATCATGGTTAGTTATGGGTGTTGGTTGTGTAAGTTTAGGAGGCTAGGGGAATATTTCCTATGCTTTTTGGAGCCTCTTATTTTTTGATATTTTCCTCCTAGCAGGGATTAGGTGCCATCTATATATACTTTGTGTACAATGGGTGCCAGTTGATTGGGAGCCTTGTCTTCTCAAGGTATCATGTTTTTTTGGTGGTATATGTAGAGGTTTTCCTTTAACGTGAAGGGTCTTCCTAGAGGGTAGCGAGCTTCTCTATTGTATCTTGTGATCTCCCTTTGGATATTGCAACAATCATTTTTCCGCTTTGTTTTTATTTTGTGAATTTTGGTTGTGATCTCCCTTTGGGTATTGCAACAATTTGTTTTCCTACTTTGTTTTTCTTTTGGGAAGTTTAGTACTAGTTTTATATCTGAATATTCTTTTGCTTAAAGACTATTTTCTATAAGAATTATGTATTATCTCTTGCTCTTTCTCAATCCCATATGTATTAGGTTTGAAGATATTTTAAAACCCCTTCTCTTACCTAATATATATACTACTTTAAACATTATATATATATATATATATATATATTAAATTTAATTTTTAAATTTAATATTATAAATTATTATAAATATAAGACTATTAAAAATATTTTAAAAAATTAAAATAATAATAATAAATTAGCCAATTAACATATATAAAAAAGTAAAAGTTTAAATTTCAATCTTATACTAATAAATTGTAGTATTTATTAGTTGAATTGAATCATAATAATGGTAGAGGATTATGCCCCTAATTGTATTTCACATGATTAGAATTTCATTCCATGTTAATACCTATGTGTCTACATACTATTTAAAAATAATATTCATTATCTTAAATTTAAGTTTTAAATTTAACCGTATTTCACATGATTGGAATTTGGTTCCACGTTAATATCTATGTGTCTACATACTATTTTAAAATAATATTTATTATCTTAAATTTAAGTTTTAAATTTAATATTGTAATATAAGATTATTAAAAGATTAAAAAAAATTAAAATAGTAATAATAGACTATACAATTAAAATATTGAAATTTAAATCTTAATATTTTTCTTTTAGTTGGTTCAATCTCCTCCCAACCATGATCCCTAATAAAATCAAGAGCTATGCCTATCAATAGCGATTTTAATGGTTCTACATACTATTTCAAATTAATATTTATTATCTTACATTTAAGTTTTAAATTTAATATTGTGATATAAGATTATTAAAATATTTAAAAAATAAATAAAATGGTTATAATAAACTACAATTAAAATATTAAAATTAAAATCTCAATATTTTTATTTGGGTAATGTACTCATAGTATTATCTTCCCAAACATGATCCCTCTTAAAGCCGAGAGCTATGCTTATCAATAAGAAATTTAACACAACCACCACACATCAACTCCCTCACACACTCGTCCATGTCGCGGTTTGAACCTTGGACCTTCTAAAGAAGAGCCAAAGCCTAAATAGTGGTGTTGTCTCCCTTAGGACAAAATGTTGGGTAGTTTAGAAGCCCTAGAAACCTAGCTTTATGGCCAACCGTAGTTGTCCTACTCGGGATTACCACATGGCATCAATCACAAGCAAGGGGGTTGAATTATTAATAAATCCATAGGTTTGAGCATCGAAAAAAATGGAGCCAACACACAGATAATTTGTCAGGTGAAGGAAGTGGGAATGGTTATAACACATGGTATCAATCACAAGGAGGTTAAATAATTAATATATCCATAGGTTTGAGCATAGAGAAAATGGAGCCACCACACAGGACATTTGCCATCTATGGCTGCTTATCCAACAGGGTGGGAATGGACCCTGAGTAGGCCTAGAGCATTTTCCAACTACTCTACCCATGAGGATATCTCAAATTTCAATATTATACTAATAAATAGAAAACATAAAAATATAAAATTAGAAAAAACTAGATTATAATCTAAAATTTAAATTAAAATTCTAATGTTATATTAGGATTAAAGTATTATATTATCTTAATGATTATATTCATTACACTTTATATTTATATTGAACCAAATATGATAATCTATAGATACTATGGATTAAAGTGACACATTTGACTACAATATTTATGAAATGGGTGCAAACCCTAGGTGTAGTCAAACACTATAGGAATCAAAGCTTGGATGATAGAATATCTCTTCAAGTGGTCATATTGCTAACAACCATAACATTTCAAAGAAGTTTTCATAAAAATATTTTGGTTTCATTCCCTTTTACTTGAAAAGATAATAATGAATTTCAGTCAAGAAACTGAAACATCTATCCAACTATATTAATTTTATTGTTTGTAGAATAAAACAACAACAAACCTTTACCACCTCTGTAATGATGACCATATCAATTTTATAGTCTTCCCTTTTCGCTCCGACTTCCAAACCAGATATGGAGGAAACCTAGAGTACTTTGCGTGAACGTGTCTTTAATCAACTAATCTAACAGTTAGGATAAGTAAGGTAGTAGTTTAACCCTAAGTTATTTGCTTATCTACGGAAGCGTTCCTCCATTGTTCTCCTTCAATTCATTAAAAAAAATAACAACAAGGCAAGAAGATCAAAATAAAAAGGAAACCAAATCAAACAACAATTAAATAATTATTTTTAAAGCTGCTATTGGTGCGTACTTTCTTTTCAACGGCTATAGGAGGGTGTTTTTTACACGGTTATTGGAGACGGATATGGAATCGTTCTTTTCAAACGGTTATGGAAGCTTGCTTTTCAAACAGCTATTGGCTATAGGAGATGGTTATGGAAGTGTGCTTTTCAAACGACTATTAAAAACTATTACGGAAGATTTCCTATTGCAACATTCTTTATTTTCAAATAGTTATGGAGTGTAAAATTGTCAACGTTTAAATTTAATAAAATCATATCTAACATATTTTTTTGTATTTGGTTTTCTAGGGGTTTGCTTGGTGTCATCCACAATAGAAGGGTATGGGTACGTAGGGCTTCAGTGAATGGAACACCTTGGCTTGGTCATTTATCCTGAGTTTAAACCTTTCGCCCACCGGATAATATAGGAGCAGCGTCTCATAAAGTACCTTCTTCATCGAGCCGACCAGCTCTGCGTATGTTTTACCGGTGAAACATTTATATATGAAGAAGTGGCCAGGGCTTATGGGCAGAACAGTTAGATCAATGTTGGATCCCTTGAGCCAGAATTGTGGAGATGGAACAAGTGATTGCACTATTGAAGTAGATAGTATGTCCACCCTAAATTTTGTAATGGATGCTATGGTAATTGCCATGTTCAATTAAAACCGTAGAGGCAGCAGGTTAAAAACTCAAACACAAAAGAAATAATAGCTTGGAAGGAAGTAGGAAGCAGCCTTATATATACTAAAATTTATAAGAATAAGATCATAAGGCCAACATTTGCAGGCATGCGCATACTGACAAAAGACAAAAGAAAGCTAGTAGTAGAGACGGTCAAACCAAAATTTTAACGATTTCCTAGGCATCCCAATCATATGTATTTTGGGTCCAGTCTAATAACGTAGAACAAACTATTTTATCCGAAGCACTTTCCATGAGGTTTCTTTGACCGCTTCTTTGACCGCTTATTTAAATGATTTGCAACATCTACGACTTAAAAGCGCGCACGACTCAAATCCGAAAGCCTATTCATATGTATTTTTATGGGAAAAAGGTACGAGGCTTCTTAACACTCTTAGCAACATTCAACGGTTCCACACTACACTCTTACATGCCAATTTTTTTATAGTTCCATGAGAATCCCAAACATGGCTATGCTAATATTTCATTTCTTATCATAAAGAGTTATTATTGGTTCATCAAGGTCTTAAGATATATAATAATGTAGTTTACATTAAAATTTAAATTTTGGATATTAAATTTTAGCTATAGTAAATAGAATATTATATGATTAAATTAATATAAAAAAAAATTTAAAATCATTTTTAAAAAATGATATTATAATTTAGTTTTATGTGATAATTTGTTTTTTTAATGAGTTTACACATGTTTTTATGAGATATTTTTGTTCCCTCATATTGAGTGGGGTTTGAACCTTGAACCTCTCACAGAGAGGCCAAAGCTGAATAACTTGTTTTTTGATGCATAGTTTCATTTAATATTTATTTTAAAAATTAATGAACGGAGTAATGGTATAAGAAGAGTCTAGATAATAAAAATATGTTAGGTATTCATGGAGCATATAATGTATTAGCTTCATGGGCCTAAAAATAACCCTAAAAACTATTAGGGAGAATTAAAATTTTATTGTGGAATGTTTATTAGGAGATGAATTTTGTAAATTTTTTTACATAAGAATATGAAGATATTAACGTTTTTAAAGTTTATGAATTGTAAAAGAGAATGTTGATCTCTTATAGTATTCAAAATCTTAGACTTCAACAAATGTGAGGCTAGGGTTTTGAGTTTCAATATGGTCCCCAAACTTGGTGGACCAATGCACAACATTGGGGTATAGTCTGGATTATTATAGGCTTTGATCTTCCTCAATTTGGATTAGGATTTCCCTTACTGAATAAATTTGGGATATAGTCTAGATTATTATAGGCCTTGATATTCCCCTTTTGAATTTTGAATTCCTCTATTAATTTGGCATGTGTAGTTGCCTCCTTGAAGGAGTCATGTTGTTGCATTTGCAAATTACCTAAGACGACTTTAATGCAAATCCTTGTAAATACCTTAACTAGCTTAGGTTAGGGGATGGGAAATGATAGATCATTAGTAATTGTTTGCCATATTGCAACATAATCATGGATAGACTTGATATCAAATTGTTACAGACTATATAGGTCTGGTAATGATATTTTATTCCTTATGTTGATCAAAAAGTGCTCCAAAAATGCATTGGCTAGCTGTTCAAATGTGTATAGACTATGCCTAGGTAAGTTACAATGCCAACTTAGTGTTGGTACCCCAAGCACCTAAGGGAAGGTATTGAGTATGAGGGTATCACTACCACTGATTTGGTAGTAGAAAAATTGATAGTTTCTCAAATATTATTGATGGTCCTTCTTATTTTTAAATTTTTTAAACTTAGAACATTCAAATTTGGAGGGGTATTATGGCATGATCATAGAGGGGTGAATAGGTTCTGAGAACAACTCACTATAAGTGGGTTTGTTATACTCATAGCTAGTTGAGCATATTTGTAACTATTTAATCTATTCTTGCATGACCTACATTTCATAAGGTATGGTTAACATTATTAGATTTTGAACCACAACAACATCCATTTTAAACTTGTCAACGTAGTATGGGGTGGGGGTGTAGCAATTGGAAAGTTGTGGAGATGGATTGGAATGTTGATTATGGATGTAAAGGGTTGCAACATCTATTTAGTAGAAATTGGGTGAAGGTTGTTGAGGTAGAGGATTTAGATTTTAAAGAGCTTGGGTATGATTGAGTGATTGGAGCATCTGTGGAGAATGTGACCTTTTGTTTCTTGAATCTGTATGGTGGGCTCCTTAATGAAGCCTTGGTAGAGCTTAATCTTGGTTTTCCTCAACAAACTATGTCTAATGACATGCCTCCTCCCTCTTCGAGATCCTCAATTTTTTGGTCCCCTTCCTTTATGGATTGGGTTAAAATCAACTTCAATGATACTTCTAATGGGAACCTAAGTATTTTATGGTAGGTGGTGTACTTAGAAATGATAAAGGAGATCTACTAGGTGCCTTTGCTAAAAAAAAATTAATCTAGGCCACCCATTTCGTGAAAGCTAGTGAACTCCTTCAAGACTTCTTATTGGTGGAATCCTTGGGTTTTAATAAAGTTATAGTGGAAGGGGAATCTTTAAATATTTTTAATCTAGTCAAGAATTCTTACACCCCACATTGGAAGATATCAAATATCATGGCAAAAGAAGTCAAAATTTTTCCTTCAAGATCGAAGGCTAAAGTTCAACATATTTTTCATGAAGGAAACAAAGCGGTAAACTTGATGGTGAATATTGGGCTATTGCAACAAGACTTCTTTGTTTGGATGATAAAATTTCCTCAGAGTCTTCAAAATTTAATTTTGGATGATCATGGTTAGTTGTGGGTTTTGGTTATGGAAGTTTAGGAGGCTAGGGGGGATATTTCCTATGCTTTTTGGAGCCTTTAATTTTTTGATGTTTTCCTCCTAGAAGGCATTTGCTGCCATCTATATATACTTTGTGTACAATGGGTGCCAGTTGATTGGGAGCCTTGTCTTCTCAAGGCATCATGTTTTTTTTGGTGGTATATGTAGAGGTTTTCCTTTAGCATGTGGGGTCTTCCTACAGGGTAACGATTTTCTCTATTGTATCTTGTGATCTCCCTTTGGATATTGCAACAATTTTTTTCCACTTTGTTTTTATTTTGGGAATTTTGGTTGTGATCTCCCTTTGGTTAATGCAATAATTTATTTTCCTACTTTATGTTTCTTTTGGAAAGTTTGGTACTAGTTTTATATCTGAATATTCTTTTGCTTAAAGACTATTTTCTATAAGAATGATGCATTATATGTTTCTCTTTCTCAATCCCATATGTATTAGGTTTGAAGATCTTTTAAAACACCTTCTCTTACCTAATATATATACTAGTTTAAACATTATATATCTTAAATTTAATTTTTAAATTTAATATATATAATTTAGCCAATTAAAATATATATAAAAAAGTAAAACTTTAAATTTCAATCTTATACTAATAAATTATAGTATTTATTAGTTGAATTGAATCATAATAATGGTAGAGGATTATGCCCCTAATTGTATTTCACATTATTAGAATTTCATTCCATGTTAATCTACATACTATTTAAAAATAATATTTACTATCTTAAATTTAAGTATTATCTTAAATTGAAGATTTAAATTTAACCGTATTTCACATGATTGGAATTTGGTTCCACGTTAATATCTATGTGTCTACATACTATTTTAAAATAATATTTATTATCTTAAATTTAAGTTTTAAATCTTAATATTTTTTTTTATTTGGTTAGTGTATGCTCAACAGTCTCCTCCCAACCATGATCCCTAGTAAAATCGAGAGCTATGCTTATCAATAGGAAATTTAATGGTTCTACATACTATTTCAAAATAATATTTATTATGTTACATTTAAGTTTTAAATTTAATATTGTGATATAAGATTATTAAATATTTTAAAAAATAAATAAAATGGTTATAATAAACTACAATTAAAATTTTGAAATTAAAATCTCAATATTTTTATTTGGTTAATGTACTCGACTATTATTCTCCCAAACATTATCCCTCTTAAAGCCAAGAGCTATGCTTATGAATAGGAAATTTAATACAACCACCACACATTGACTCCCTCACACACTCATCGATGTTGAGGTTTGAACCTTGGACCTCCTGAAGAAGAGGCAAAGCATAAAAAATGATGTTGTCTCCCTTAGGACAAAATTTTGGTTAGTTTTGAAGCCCTAAAAACCTAGATTTATGGTCAACCATAGCTGTCCCACTCGGGTATACCACATGGCATCAATCACAAACAAGGGGGTTGAATTATTAATAAATCCATAGTTTTGAGCATAGGAAAAATGGAACCAACACACATGTAATTTGTTAGGTGAAGGCAATGGGAATGGGTATAACACATGGCATCAATCACAAGGAGGTTGAATAATTAATATATCCATAGGTTTGAGCATAGAGAAAATGGAGCCACCACACAGGACATTTGCCATCTATGGCTGCATATCTAAAATGATGGGAATGGAACCTGAGTAGGCCCAGAGCATTTTCCAACTACTCTACCCATGAGGATATCTCAAATTTCAATATTATACTAATAAATAACAAACATAAAAATATAAAATTAGAAAAATCTAGAATATATTATAAAATTTAAATTAAAAATTATAATGTTAAATTAGGATTAAAGTATTATATTATATTAATAATTATAATCATTACACTTATATTGAACCAAAGATGACAATCTATAGATGCTATGGATTAGAGTGGCACATTTGACTACACTCTTTATGAAAAGGGTGCAAACCCTAGATGCAGGTCAAACTGAAAGCACGAGATTCGGGTGAAGGAAACACTAATTGCGATGCATTCAAAATAAAATACGCTTAAGTCCTAGAAATGTAGAATGCATGAAATGAAAGAGACACATTGAAATGAGATACAAGCAAATGGAGAAAACATAGCCCTTTCATTAAATTCTCTTGATCTCTATTACAAATACGCCTCCTCCCTTTTCAGGGGCTAGGAGCGTTAAAATAATTTGACTACAATCGAGACTTAAGGTTCCTCTTTTTGCGTGCCCACATTTGAAATGGACGGGCCAAGATGATGCCGTTGCTGATGTCGATGAGTCTTTGACCTCTTTTGCTCCTCCTGTGAACAAAAACAACGAATATGTCAGTAGCACCTGCTGCACATAAGAAGTGTTTTTTCTCTAAAATTGCCAAAAGATGCATGCAAACATTTGTCTGAAACAGTGAGTAAAATGACTCTAAATGACCTGAAAACCTAACAGAGGATAGAAAACATCACCATAAGGCAACTGCCACTGATACAGTCTGCCAATCTGCCTTCAACTAGAATTCATCCCTGGGCAGGACGAATTCTGACTGCAATTCGTCCCTGGGTGGGACGAATTCTTCTGTGTTGGAAAAGTCGACCTGATGCGGCTCCAATGTCGAATCCTGAGACCTGAAAAATGCCTGCAAACAAAGGGTTTATGTAATTGGGTCCATTTTGGGATGACCCAGATGGTCAGATTCTCCTAATTTGGCCTCTATCCTCAAGAATTCGATATCGCCACCTGCAAGTTAGTGAAACAACAAAGTGACACAAAGCATGATAAAATCTGATCAGAATGTTATGAAATTGAAGCTATGAATTCACCAAACAAAATAACACAAAATGTAACATGAAAAAGTAATCTAGAATGCTTCAGAATAAAACTTAGAAAGTGCGGGGGTGCCCAAGTGGGCCTCCCATTTTTGGCACTTGATTTTGGAGCCAATCCACTAGGGATGGGCCCAAAAACTTCTTAGGGTTGGGGGGTCATAAAATTGGTTGATTCAGGTGTCCATATGTTGTATTTGGGTCAGATTCAAGCTTCCAAAAGCCACCCAACAACCTCCCTTGCAAAAGAGATTGGTGGATGTGAGAAGGTGAATCAAAAGGATGCAATTGGGTATTCAATCGGACAGCACTTCGTTGCTTAGAATCGCCTCCAATCTCTCCTTTTGGGTGAGAAAAGTCCCACCTTTTATAGACCCATGGGGTCTCTTTTGAGAGGGAAGCATAAGCGTCATGTGTTGGTCATAGGTTCCATGTGCGAGTCAAATCTTTCCATGAGGGAGGGAAGTCCTCCATGACTTGGGCTTTCATAACTGCCCTTGTGACAGTCCTCTAATGGCCCATCTGTTCACCCACACATGCGTGCGAGGCAGGAGTCATCAACTAACTGTCCCTGGTTGCCACTTGGCACCATTCTTCTTTTTTCCCGTTAAACTTGGAATTCGTCCTACCCAGGGACGAATTCAGAATTCATCCCTTGGTGAGATGGATTCCAATTTGAATTCGTCCCAGGGTGGGACGAATTTGGAATAGGTTGTCCGAAGGTGCCAAATTGCCTTCTAACCTTCCAAAATTGTTGTAAAAGTGGTTAGGACCACTGTTTAACCTCTGAGGGCTGCCCTGGGGGCTATGTGTGTCAAAGCGATCAGTGTTTGTAGTCACATAATCGGATTGGTGTTGTTTTGGTGTCTACAGATGCCCCTTTTTGGGATGCGCTGTGCATGGCGCAGTGTTGAGCAAAAATAGATAACCAAAGCACTAATGATTAGGGTTTCTTGGTAACCTAACCAACTTTTTATGCCCAAAGTATGGAAAGTGCACGCATTCTTGAATCCTTGCTTCTGACGAGCTAAGGAATGTGATTTCAAGTATTAACCTATTTTGGTGAGGTGTGACTTGATCTTGGACATTGATCAGTCATGATTAGACAAAGGGCACAACCTTTTATCCTCGGGGGAACCTTGTGTTCATGATTCACGAAATGCCAAGTGTTTGATTGATTTGATTGTTGCTTGTTTACTGCCCCAAGCAGGAGCATGATTGTCTTTGTCAATGATTCTTTGAATGCATGTTGTTTTCCTTAATTGGGTGTGTGATTGTTGATTGGTGACTAAGTGTGACTACCCCCTCAAGCGACGAATCGATGAGGGAATGACCTTCATGAGAAAAGCGACGAGTCGCTTGACCCAAGATGACTTGTGCAAGGGTGCCTTTAGATGGTTTACCGTTTAAGAATGTGCAATTTTTCCAACATTTGGACCTATTTTTGGTGGGTGTTAACCCTTTTGGTGATGTCGTAATGGGGTAAAATCATCGAAAACCCATATTCCCGTGGAGCGGTCCGGCTATGGTAGCCTTCTTGGGGAAGTAGGAGAGTGAGAATTTGAACCCCGACATCAATTTTTCTATGCCAAGAGGTTAAGTGCAAGAGCACTTGTGTCTGGCAATGTTTATTGCTTTTTGTTTTTGTGTTGCATTTATTTGTTGTTTTTGTTGTTTTGATTTTCTTGTTGTTTTTGAGTGGGCTTTGACCCATTTTGGGATGCCATTTAGGGGTTAAATTGTCAGAAATCCATCTTCTCGTGGAGCGGTCCGGCTATGGTAGCCTTCTTAGAGAGTAGGATAGTGACAATGTAAACCCCGACATCAATTTTTCTATGCCAAGAGGTTAAGTGGAAGAGCACTTGTGTCTGGCAATGTTTATTGCATTTTGTTTGTGTTGCATTTGTTGTTTTTTTGGTGGGCTTTGACCCATTTGTGATGCCATTTGGGGGTGAAATTGTCGATAATCTGTCTTCCCGTGGAGCGGTCCAGCTATGGTAGCCTTCTTAGAGAGTAGGATAGTGACAATGTAAACCCCGACATCAATTTTTCTATGCCAAGAGGTTAAGTGCAAGAGCACTTGTGTCTGGCAATGTTTATTGCTTTTTGTTTTTGTTTATTTGTTGTTTTGTTGTTTTGATTTTCTTGCTTGTTTTTGAGTGGGCTTTGACCCATTTGTGATGTCATTTGGGGGTGAAATTGTCGAAAATCCGTCTTCCCGTGGAGCGGTCCGGCTATGGTAGCCTTCTTAGAGAGTAGGATAGTGACAATGTAAACCCCAACATCAATTTTTCTATGCCAATAGGTTAAGTGCAAGAGAACTTGTGTCTGGCAATGTTTATTGCTTTTTGTTTTTGTGTTGCATTTATTTGTTGTTTTGTTGTTTTGATTTTCTTTGGTCTTATGCATGATGGTTGATAAATATGGATGTATGCATGTTGATTTATTTTGATGGATGCATATGCTATGATGAATACAAATTTTTTTGATTTATATGTGATATGCAGAGATGAAATGGATGAATGAGATTTGTGATGTTTGGCTATGGCACCATAGACTGTTTAGAACTCTGTTATTTTGTTTTTAGGCGATTGCTGTGATGCATGACTTTGTATGTATACATGTGGTTTTTCTCTTTTTGTATTTTCTAATGGTATTGTAAGGATGAAAAGTAGCACAGTTGGTTTAGAAATGTAGCTAAGGTTTTCTGAGACTCAGACGGTTTTTAACTCACTAGCCACGAATGTACTTTATCTTACAAGACTTTTGAACAAGGTATGAATCGAACTTGTTTTTGACCGAGCTATTTCACATCCCTATGTGTGCAATTGAGTTCATTTATGTGGTATTTTTTAGGATACCGCCAGTTCCAGATGGGCTTTCAACCGAACCTGTACTGAGGATCACCTAATTAGCTCCACTAACTCCTTTGTTGTATTTAGTTAGATTAATCTGCGGTGTTATCCAGGATGCCATAAGCTAGCTCATCCACATGCAAACATTGATCTGTATGCAAGTTAATGTGACAAATATATCATCATGCGAGAAGTTTATCGCCAGTTACCGATAGGCTATCAACCAAACCGGTACTGAGGATCACCTCATGACCTATTAGAATGCTTGAGAGTTCCAGGGATTCAAGTTCAACTCCCTTCTTTTCTTCAATTGTATTGGGATACTTGCTCATTTGTAGTGATAATATCACTATTTATTTTGATTTGTTTTTCTTTTGAGCAAGGGATTGGGGATATGGAGTGACGAAAATCACTATCGTTTGTGCCGTTTGATGTGTGCACTTTATGATGTCAAATATTTGAGTTTTTGACATTTTGCAAATTTTTGATGTTTTGCAACTATTGAGAACTTAGGGATTCTTAGGGAATTGGGTAGGGAGGATGCTTGTCCTTTTGCAAACTCTCAGCATTCTTGGGGTCATTCGCACAGGGGGATGAGCAAGATAACCGTTTCGCTTGTGGTGACCTGGATTACTGTGCAAGTTTCATCTTTCATTCACACAACTTAGGAATTGTTTTATGTGTTTTAATTTGTGTTGGGATGTTACGTAACAAGGTGTATTTCAAGTATGACTCTACCTTTGTAAAATCTTCCTGACTTGATACATTACATGGCTAAAGAGTAAAATGATGACTGAATCACGAAAACTCTTGATACATTAAAAGACCACTGATTCTAGTGTGGTAAAAGTAACGCATGGCATTTTTGTTGTTTTTGTAAGATGGAACAATGTGGAACAAGATGGACTAGCAGAGCAATTACAGCCTATGGTGCCTTTGACCTGTATGACCACAAATATGCAATGTATGGATGTAATGGTTTGATGCAGCTATGTATTTTTGTATTTTTGATGGATTGATTTTTGTGAATATGAAGATGAAGTGCGAGAAGAACTCTCTATTGATGAATTTGAGTATGCCTAGAAATGAGATGCAAATTTTTATTGTTTTTGATGATTTTTGTTATTTTGAATTTTCTTATTTTTTTTGACCAAGCGATTGTGGAAATCCTTGGAGCATTTTGGGGTTGACCAAGCGATTTAAAGAGATCCTTGGAGCATTTTGGGGTGACCAAGCGATTGCAATAATCCTTGGGGCTTTTGGGGTGACCAAGCGATTGCGATAATCCTTGGAGCCTTTGGGATGACCAAGTGATTGCGATAATCCTTGGAGCTTTTGGGGTGACCAAGAGATTGCGATAATCCTTGGAGCTTTTTGGGTGACCAAGAGATTGCGATAATCCTTGGAGCTTTTGGGGTGACCAAGAGATTGTGATAATCCTTGGAGCTTTTGGGGTGACCAAGAGATTGCTATAATCCTTGGAGCTTTTTGGGTGACCAAGAGATTGCGATAATCCTTGGAGCTTTTTGGGTGACCAAGAGATTGCGATAATCCTTGGAGCTTTTTGGGATTGACCAAGCGATTTCATGGATCCTTGGAGCATTTTTGGGATTGACCAAGCAATTGCGATAATACTTGGAGCTTTTGGGGTGACCAAGAGATTGCGATAATCCTTGGAGCTTTTGGGGTGACCAAGAGATTACGATAATCCTTGGAGCTTTTTGGGTGACCAAGAGATTGCGATAATCCTTGGAGTTTTTTGGGTGACCAAGAGATTGCGATAATCCTTGGAGCTTTTTGGGTGACCAAGAGATTGCGATAATCCTTGGAGATTTTTGGGTGACCAAGAGATTACGATAATCCTTGGAGCTTTTTGGGTGACCAAGAGATTGCGATAATCCTTGGAGCTTTTTGGGTGACCAAGCAATTGCAATAATCCTTGGAGCCTTTGGGGTGACCAAGTGATTGCGATAATCCTTGGAGCATTTTGGGTTTGAATTATGGCTCTTCAGGGGATAGAGGTACCCCCAGCTTGATGGTCTTTGCACTTCGGATCTGGCTCTAGAGGTACGGGCATGAACGGATCGGCCCTATGTGTTGATAGGAAGACGGGGTCTTCCCTTGGTACTGATGTCATGATGGGATCTCGGGGTGGATGGTGCTCATCGTGGATTTGGAGCCATGGATCCAATACTTGGTCCCACATTGCAGGGTCTACCAACCATTCATGCCCTAGTAGTATGCCCATCTGTCCCATTAGATCTTCATGAGTTAAAGGGCGATGATGCCGTCGCGCATGTCTAAGATAGTCCATCTCAGTCTCATCTTCTAAATCACTTTTGGAGACCCAAAAATGTTCATTCTCTTTAGCAACTATTGCTTGCGATGTTGAGGGCTCTCCTTGTTCCAGCAAGTTAATCCGGTCCCATTGTGGTTGTTCCACTCTTGGTGGAGGGACCTGATTCTCTTGACACTGTGTTGGTTCAGCTGGAACCTCTAAGGGGAATAGCTTCAAAAAGATGTCTGGAAGCCGTTGATGTTCTCTTTGAGGATTAATCTTTGAACTTTCACCTCTCTCTAGCAAAGGAGAGGGATTACTGTTGTTGCCAAGGGTGTTTGTTGACCATGGGAGGTAATATCCCAAGGTATATTCTATATTTGGGTTGGCATAAGGATCTGATGCCAATCCCCCCTTGTTGCCTATTTCTAGGCCTTGCATATTTTTGACCAAGATGTCTAAGGGAAGGGGGTGGTTGAACCCTACTCCTGACTTATCATATGGCATCTGGTATCTTGGTTTGCAAAGGACACGCATCCCTTGCTCATATCTGCCTAGCCTGTATCCATGCCAATTGCATTGGTCAAGATATCTTATAGCGAATTCTGGGTTTGACAGATAGTTGATGTTTTCAACAAAAGGCTCTTCGTCTGCTTCCTTTTGTTTGCATGGTTCAAGACCATGATCAAGGCCCCCATACACAAAATTTGTCTGGTTTGGTGGGTAGCCTAGAGGAAAAAGCTGTCCCTATGGGAAGGCGAGGTCTCCCCATGTCTTGTAATGACTCCAATGCGGGGGTTGCCACAACATTTTGCACTAAATACTCCTCCATTCCAACAGTGATTGTTGATGATTGGGTGGGAGGAAACGGGAGTCCTTCCCGAGTCCATTCCATGTTCAGCATTTTAGGAGTCTCCGCTTCTGCTGTGTGAGGTGTTTTTTTTGTTGATACCGTTGAAATTGTGGGCAACCCCTCTTCTAGGGGCTTAGACTCTTCCATGATCTGTTTTCCCTTGTCCTTCTGTTTGGCCATGGCAAGTGGCATTGATAATGAAGGAGCAGATGATGAAGACTCACCTGGCTGGGATTTTGTTGTTTTGGTCACCAGTGGTGTTTGCGATATTGGACCATTTTTAGATGGATTTAACTTGAAATCCAAATGCGTTGAAGGGAGGGTCGATTGAGGCATGTATTGTACTGCATTGCAATACTTTAAGGGTTCTAAGTCCATTGGGACTACATGTATTTCTCCTTCAAAAGCATACTTTAAGCACTGGTGAGCGATCGAAGGGACACACTTCATGTACCTGATCCAAGGCCGCCCTAGCAGTATATTATAAGCCATCTCGCCTTCCAACACATGTCACAAGGTAGGTATTGTCTTTTGTCATACCTGGACAGGCAGAACAACTATGCCGACTGTCGAGCATATTGCATCGTTGAAAGCTCGTAGTGTGTATGTGGAGGCTGTGATGTGAGAGGCTGGTAGCTTCAAATTTTTTAAGGCTACAGTGGTAATGATGTTACTGGACGAGCAAGTATCTACCAACACTCTCTTGTACAAGATCTCATTGACCCATGCAATAACGTGCAGGGGTGGATCTGTCATGTCATTCGATATTGTTTTGACTTCATCTTCTCTTAAGGTGATGACCGGCTCCGTACATCGTTTCACATGTCCCACAAAGTTGTTGAAAGAATTTTCTTTGTGAGGCTGTAATTCGATGGCTTTTAAAATGTCCATAAGAGCTTCCCTATGGGGTGCTAACTGTTGAATAAGCTCATAAATGGACAGCCTAGCCGATGTGGTCTACAAACTCTGCGTGAGTTTGGTCAGTATCGTGACCTCGGGTCTACACGGAGGCAACTACGTTGGGCATTGTTGAGGCTGCGATGTTGTCAGAACTTCCCTCGTAGTTACCTCGGGGGCAACTGCTGGGTACTTTTTGTTTCTTGTCACTATACTAATCATTCCCACAAATCCTTGCATGGGAAGATTCTATCGCACCTCGTTAATCTAGAGAGGTTTTGCCTATGCTTCGTGGGCAGGCAAAGGGTCCTTGAATACCCCCATTTGTTGATTATTTGGTGCTATGGGGTTGTCCACGGCCAATTTTCTATTGTCAATCAAATCTTGGATTAATTCTTTGAATTTCCAGCATCCATTCAAGTCGTGTCCTTTGTGCCTATGGAATCTACAATATAATTCCTCTTTGTATCCCCTAGGCTTGGGAGCGTTAGGGTCTATAGTTTGGATTTCTGGTAGAGTGACTAAATTTTCCGCTGACAAGCGGTCAAATAGGGAGTCCCTGGACTCCGTGTAAGGGGTGAATTGTTGCCTAGGGTGACGCTGCTGATTCTACTCTTGCCTTATATTATCTCTTTCATAACCAGGAGGCACTGCCTGGTAATTAGCCTTTTGGGGCTGCATTTCTTGCATAGGCACGGGAACATTTATCGCAACTTGGTTAACCACAGCGTGTTGTGATTGCGTTGTCCTGGTCTTAGTGGTTTTATTCCACTCTTTCTTTTTAGGCTTGGTGATTGCACCTTCGCCTATTTTGATCTCTTCTATAACTCTGGCTTGTGCCAAAGCTTCTTCTAAGCTGGTGTATTGTTGCAGCTGCAATAGCCCAGAGATCGATTTCAAGCAACTTTTTGTGAACATCTATGTGAGATCAGACATAGGGGGATGGTAGGGTAACATAGAAAGCAAAGCTCTCCATTGATTCCCGTATGCTGCCATTGTTTCTTCCTCAAATTGCCTGAGGCTAGCCAGATCACTCAGTGATGCCTTCTTCCATGTGTTGAAGGCAAAGTGTTCAATAAACGCATCTACTAATTGATCTAGGTTGCTTATGCTGTGTTTTGGTAATTGCGTGAACCAATTCGAGGCAGGGCTTGCGAATGTGGTTATGAAAGTTCTAAGCAATAATGCATTGTTATCTTGGATGCCGAAGCATTGGCTTAGAAATCTTGTTACATGTTCTTGTGCGTCCTCTTCACCTTGACTGCCAATTGAGGCAACTTTAAGTGTTCGAGGTAAAGAGGTGTTGGCACTAAGGGATGCACTGGATGACTGCGGAGTTGACGTAACGTGGGCTTTTGATGCCCAAATTTTTTTGTCTCCATAGACTCCAAACACTCTAATAGCGCTTTATATGCATCTGAAGATTTTATCTCCTCCTCTTTTGTTTGCTCCCATTGTGAGTTAGGGGATACTGGAGGCCTATGGAGGGGTGGTCGAATGGCAGCCCTCCCGCCTTGATGGGGAGTTTTAGCATGTTCTATTTCTGGTTCATACTCCTCATAAAATTCTTGAGGAGTCTCTGGGAGAGACCTATAACCCTGATTGGGTCCTTGCTAAAGGTACCCATCATTGTTTCGGGGAGTGGCTTCCCTCTCGGGTCTATAATGTCTCGGAGGCAAAGCTTGATGAGGTCGTGGAGACCTGTCCTGCACCAACAGATTATGCCTCTCATATTGTTCGGCTCTTTGGGTGTGATGGGTTGGCCCCCTCTCAGGTAGTTCATAGCGTAACTCATCCGTTTTACATTGCATGCGCTCTCTATCCAAGCGGTGTCGATACTCTATTTCCTGATGACTTTGTTTTAGCCACGCGATTTGGGCTTGACGGGTGGCATGTATGGCGACTATCGGGTCAATTTGGTCTACCCTAGTTTGCTCAGGAGGTTTGAATGTTTCTCCTATGTGTTTGCCTCGATCTTGATGATCTAAAATTTCAATGGGTCACTTCCCTCTGTCGAGGTAGGTGACATTTACTCGAGGCTTTGGCCTCGATGTATGATCATGATACCTAGAAAGTGCGAAAACGCAAGGTTCCCACATTGTTTGTTGTCCTCGAGGAATGCGATGGCTTTCCTCGTACTCCATTTCATGGGTTTGGAAGGGGCGGGCGGAGTTAGCTCGCCTTGTGTAAGGAACCCTGCACTCTGGATTTTGTCTTTCTATCCTGATGGGAGGTAAAGAAGGGACGCCATATCCACGTTGTCCCTCCAAATGGATAGTATACCTCTCTAGTGCTTCATCACGCTGTGGCCACTCATTTCTAACATCAGAAGGCGATTCTCTGTTTACATCAAGGTCTACATGTAAAGCGTCTTCCCAAAAGGGGCTATTTTGAATGGGCATACCTCACCGAGGATTCTGACATGGATTATTTTTTAGGCCAGACCGATAATGCGGTATGAAAAATTCATTGGGATTTTAATGGATATGACTTGTTCCTCCTTGGACATTCCCCACAGCCTCCGCCCGTGATTGGGCTTGGCTGCGAGTGAGCACCATGACGATGTCTCTAGAAAACCCTAAAAATTAAAATGAGTCAGATGGGACCCAAAATTGGTGTGTGCATCCCTATTATGGTAGATAAGACAAAAATTAAGTTTCAAGTCCTAGCTCTAAATACATGAGGAGATATTGACATCCGAACAGCTCAAAAAGTGTAAAAAATTGGGCACGCAATTTTAGAACCTAAATTCGGGGCATTAGATGATGGAATTTGGCCCCAAAAACTGACTTTTTTGGGAAAATAGTATTCTAGGGAATCGTATTTGTTTAAAATTATCCCAACTAACTCCCTGTAAAATTTCGTGTCAATCGGAGCTATGGTTGAGAAGTTATGGCCCCGACAAGATGCACTAAAATTTAGGGAAAAATACAAGATTTCCCATATTTTTTTGGATGCTCCTGCATCACTTATGGGCACATTTTTGGTGCTTTTGGGTTGACAAAAGGGTTCATGGACACCTTTGGGGCATTTTGGGGATGACCAAGCGATTGCAGGAATCCTTGGAGCTTTTGGAGAAAATGACAAAATGCGTAGATTTTTATCTTTTGTTTATGATGATTTTTCTTTTTGTTTACACTAAGCAGAAATCAATACATGCATACACAAACCATGATTATCTCTTTTAAGGATTAATGGTGTGTCCTAAACTGGTTTAGTGCATTTTGGTGTTTTATTTTGTTTTTTGAATGTTTTTGAAGAACGTTTAAATGCATAATGAAGGCTCATATAACTCCCAAAATGGTTGCCCCTTCAATATACCAACCAGGCTGATATACCAACCTCTCTATATACCCGCCCTTACGAGAGGGAGACTATAGGTACGTGAGAGCATATGGTACATGGTACATAGGTGGTACGGAAGGGGGATTGTCCTATTAATGACACCTACCATAGAAGACTTATCCTCATGCGCATGGGAATCACCCCAGCGACGCTCGGTCAGCTTTCATCAGGATTTACGCCTAACAACGGTGACAATCGTGGAAATGGATGCAAAGCTAAGCCAAGGTGGTGATGAACCCACCGTTGGTCTTGCTCAAGGGCTGGGGTCTTACGACCAGATCCTTGGTTTAAAGTTATTGCGTGGAGTGTGTGGGATTCATTTTATTTAACAAAAATGAAACAAGCATAAATGACTTTCCCTAGGCAATGCAGGATAAAATGTAAACAGTTAAAGAAATAGAAACAAAAATAGAAAATTTAACAGAGATTATGATAATCCCTACCTCTTCTCTTCCTAGACCAGTTGCTTCTGAAATTTTGCTCTGAAAATCTATAGGCAGGAATTTGTCCCTCTGTGAGACGAATTGCAGAACAGAATTCATCCCTGCCAGAGATGAATTTGAATTTGTCTCAGGGTCAGACGAATTACAATAAATAATTCATCACAGCCAGAGACGAATAGCAGTCTGCAAGAAAAAAATGTACCTGTCAAGCACAAACACAAAAATTTAATCAGTTTCTATGATTTTAAAACTAGGGGACAGGGTCCCACCATGATCGCCACTAAAAGCACGAGATTTCGGGCGAAGGAAACACTAATTGCGATGCATTCAAAATCAAATACGCTTAAGTCCTAGAAATGTAGAATGCATGAAATGAAAGAGACACATTGAAATGAGATACAAGCAAATGGATAAAACACAGCCCTTTCATTAAATTATCTTGATCTATGTTACAAAGACACCTCCTCCATTTTTAGGGGCTAGGAGAGTTAAAAGAATTTGACTACAATCGAGACTTAAGGTTCCTCTTTTCGTGTGCCCACATTTGAAATGGACGGGCCAAGATGATGCCGCTGCTGATGTCGATGAGTCTTTGACCTCTGTTGCTCCTCCTACGAACAAAGAAACAACGAATATGTCAGTAGCACTCTCTGCACATAAGAAGTTTTTGTTCTCTAAAATCGCCAAAAGATGCATGCAAACATTTGTCTGAAACAGTGAGTAAAATGACTCTAAATGACCCGAAAACTCGACGAGAGGATAGAAAACATCATCAGAAGGCCACTGCCACTGAGACAGTTGGCCAATATGCCTTCAACTGGAATTTGTCCCTAGGTAGGACGAATTCTGACTGCAATTCGTCCCTGGGTGGGATGAATTCTTTTGTGTTGGAAAATCCGACCTGATGCGGCTCCAATGTCGAATCTTGAGACCTGTAAAATGCCTGCAAATAGAGGGGGTATGTAATTGGGGCCATTTTGGGATGACCCAGATGGTCGGATTCTCCCAATTTGGCCTCTATCCTCGGGAATTCGATATCGCCACCTGCAAGTTAGTGAAACAACAAAGCAACACAAAGCATGATAAAATCTGATCAGAATGTTATGAAATTGAAGCTATGAATTCACCAAACAAAATAACACAAAATGTAACATGAACAAGTAATCTAGAATGCTTCAGAGTAAAACTTAGAAAGTGCGGGGGTGCCTAAGTGGGCCTCCCACCGTTGGCACTTGATTTTGGAGCCAATCCACTAGGGATGGGCCCAAAAACTTCTTAGGGTTGGGGGTCGGCAAATTGGTTGATTCAGGTGTCCATATGTTGGATTTGGGTCAGATTCAAGCTTCCAAAATCCACCCAAAAACCTCCCTTGCAAAATATATTGGTGGATTTGAGAAGGTGAATCAAAAGGATGCAAGTGGGTATTCAATCGGACAACACTTCATTGCTTAGAATCGCCTCCAATCTCTCCTTTTGGGTGACCAAGAGATTGTGATAATCCTTGGAGCTTTTTGGGTGACCAAGAGATTACGATAATCCTTGGAGATTTTTGGGTGACAAAGAGATTGCGATAATCCTTGGAGCTTTTTGGGTGACCAAGCAATTGCAATAATCCTTGGAGCCTTTGGGGTGACCAAGTGATTGCGATAATCCTTGGAGCATTTTGGGTTTGAGTTATGGCTCTTTAGGGGATAGAGGTACCCATAGCTTGATGGTCTTTGCACTTCGGATCTGGCTCTAGAGGTACGGGCATGAACGGATCGGCCCTATGTGTTGATAGGAAGATGAGGTCTTCCCTTGGTACTGATGTCATGATGGGATCTCGGGGTGGATGGTGCTCATCATGGATTTGGAGCCATGGATCCAATACTTGGTCCCACATTACAGGGTCTACCAACCATTCATGCCCTATTAGTATGCCCATCTATCCCATTAGATCTTCATGAGTTAAAGGGCGATGATGCCGTCGTGCATGTCTAAGATAGTCCATCTCAGTCTCATCTTCTGAATCACTTTTGGAGACACAAAAATGTTCATTCTATTTAGCAACTGTTGCTTGCGACGTTGAGGGCTCTCCTTGTTCTAGCAAGTTAATCCGGTCCCATTGTGGTTGTTCCACTCTTGGTGGAGGGACTTGATTCTCTTGACACTATGTTGGTTCAGCTGGAACCTCTAAGGGGAATAGCTTCAAAAAGATGTCTGGAAGCCGTTGATGTTCTCTTTGAGGATTATTCTTCAAACTTTCACCTCTCTCTAGCAAAGGAGAGGGATTACTGTTGTTGCCAAGGGTGTTTGTTGACCATGGGAGGTAATCTCCCAAGGTATATTCTATATTTCGGTTGGCATAAGGATCTGATGCCAATCCCCCATTGTTGCCTATTTCTAGGCCTTGCATATTTTCGACCAAGATGTCTAAGGGCAGGGGGTGGTTGAACCCTACTCCTGACTTATCATATGGCATCTGGTATCTTGGTTTGCAAAGGACACGCATCCCTTGCTCATATCCGCCTAGCCTGTATCCATGCCAATTGCATTGGTCGAGATATCTTAGAGTGAATTCTGGGTTTGACAGATAGTTGATGTTTTCAACAAAAGGCTCTTCGTCTGCTTCCTTTTGTTTGCATGGTTCAAGACCATGATCAAGGCCCCCATACACAAAATTTGTCTGGTTTGGTGGGTAGCCTAGAGGAAAAACTGTCCCTATGGGAAGGCGAGGTCTCCCCATGTCTTGTAATGACTCCAATGTGGGGGTTGCCACAACATTTTGCACTAAATACTCCTCCATTCCAACAGTGATTGTTGATGATTGGGTGGGAGGAAACCAGAGTCCTTCCCGAGTCCATTCCATGTTCAGCATTTTAGGAGTCTCCGCTTCTGCTGTGTGAGGTGTTTTTTTTGTTGATACCGTTGAAATTGTGGGCAACCCATCTTCTAGGGGCTTAGCCTCTTCCATGATCTATTTTCCCTTGTCCTTCTGTTTGGCCATGGCAAGTGGCATTGATAATGAAGGAGCAGATGATGAAGACTCACCTGGCTGGGATTTTGTTATTTTGGTCACCAGTGGTGTTTGCGATATTGGACCCTTTTTAGATGGATTTAACTGGAAATCCAAATGCGTTGAAGGGAGGGTCGATTGAGGCATGAATTGTACCGCATTGCAATACTTGAAGGGTTCTAAGTCCATTGGGACTACATGTATTTCTCCTTCAAAAGCATACTTTAAGCACTCGTGGGCGATCGAAGGGACACACTTCATGTACCTGATCCAAGGCCGCCCTAGCAGTATATTATAATCCATATCGCCTTCCAACACATGGCACAAGGTAGGTATTGTCTTTTGTCATACCTGGACAGGCAGAACAACTATGCCGACTGTTGAGCATATTGCATCGTTGAAAGCTCGTAGTGTGTATGTGGAGGCTGTGATGTGAGAGGCTGGTAGCTTCAAATGTTTTAAGGCTACAGTGGTAATGATGTTACTAGATGAGTCAGTATCTACCAACACTCTCTTGTACAGGATCCCGTTGACCCGTGCAATAACGTGCAGGGGTGGATCTGTCATGTCATTCGATATTGTTTTGACTTCATCTTCTCTTAAGGTGATGACCGGCTCCGTACATCGTTTCACATGTCCCACAAATTTGTTGAAAGAATTTGCTTTGTGAGGCTGTAATTCGATGGCTTTTAAAATGTCCATAAGAGCTTCCCTATGGGGTGCTAACTGTTGAATAAGCTCGTAAATTGACAGCCTAGCCGATGTGGTCTACAAACTCTGCGTGAGTTTGGTCCGTATCGTGACCTCGGGTCTACACGGAGGCAACTACGTTGGGCATTGTTGAGGCTAAGATGTTGTCAGAACTTCCCTCGTAGTTACCTCGGGGGCAACTGCTGGGTACTTTTTGTTTCTTGTCACTATACTAATCATTCCCACAAATCCTTGCATGGGAAGATTCTATCGCACCTCGTTAAGCTAGAGAGGTTTTGCCTGTGCTTCGTGGGTAGGCAAAGGGTCCTTGAATACCCCCATTTGTTGATTATTTGGTGCTATGGGGTTATCCACGGCCAATGTTCTATTGTCGATCAAATCTTGGATTAATTCTTTGAATTTCCAGCATCCATTCAAGTCGTGTCCTTTGTGCCTATGAAATCTACAATATAATTCCTCTTTGTATCCCCTAGGCTTGGGAGCGTTAGGGTCTATAGTTTGGATTTCTGGTAGAGTGACTAAATTTTCCGCTGACAAGCAGTCAAATAGGGAGTCCCTGGACTCCGTGTAAGGGGTGAATTGTTGCCTAGGGCGACGCTGCTGATTCTGCTCTTGCCTTCTATTATCTCTTTCATAACCAGGAGGCACTTCCTGGTAATTAGCCTTTTGGGGCTGCATTTCTTGCACAGGCGCGGGAACATTTATCGCAACTTGGTTAACCACAGCGTGTTGTGATTGCGTTGTCCTAGTCTTAGTGGTTTTATTCCACTCTTTCTTTTTAGGCTTGGTGATTACACCTTCGCCTATTTTGATCTCTTCTATAACTCTGGCTTGTGCCAAAGCTTCTTCTAAGCTGGTGTATTGCTGCAGCTGCAATAGCCCGGAGATCGATTTCAAGCAACTTTTTGTGAACATCTATGTGAGATCAGACATAGGGGGATGGTAGGGTAACATAGAAAGCAAAGCTCTCCATCGATTCTCGTATGCTGCCATTGTTTCTTCCTCAAATTTCCTGAGGCTAGCCAGATCACTCAGTGATGCCTTCTTACTTGTGTTGAAGGCAAAGCGTTCAAGAAACGCATCTACTAATTGATCTAGGTTGCTTATGCTATGTTTTGGTAATTGCGTGAACCAATCCAAGGCAGGGCTTGCGAATGTGGTTATGAAAGTTCTAAGCAACAATGCATTGTTATCTTGGATGTCGAAGCATTGGCTTAGAAATCTTGTTACATGTTCTTGTGCGTCCTCTTCACCTTGACTACCAATTGAGGCAACTTGAAGTGTTCGAGGTAAAGAGGTGTTGGCACTAAGGGATGCACTGGATGACTGCGGAGTTGACGTAACGTGGGCTTTTGATGCCCAGAATTTTTTGTCTCCATAGACTCCAAACACTCTAATAGCGCTTTGTATGCATCTAAAGATTTTATCTCCTCCTCTTTTGTTTGCTCCCATTGTGAGTTAGGGGAGACTGGAGGCCTATGGAGGGGTGGCCGAATGGCAGCCCTCCTACCTTGATGGGGAGTTTTAGCATGTTCTATTTCTGGTTCATACTCCTCATAAAATTCTTTAGGAGTCTCTGGGAGAGACCTATAACCCTGATTGGGTCCTTTCTAAAGGTACCCATCATTGTTTTGGGGAGTGGCTTCCCTCTCGGGTCTATAAGGTCTCGGAGGCAAAGCTTGACGAGGTCATGGAGACCTGTCCTTCACCAACGGATTATGCCTCTCATATTGTTCGGCTCTTTTGGTGTGAGGGGTTGGCCCCCTCTCAGGTAGTTCATAGCGTAACTCATCCGTTTTGCGTTGCATGCGCTCTCTATCCAAGCGGTGTCGATACTCTATTTCCTGATGACTTTGTTTTAGCCACGTGATTTAGTCTTGAAGGGTGGCATGTCTGGCGACTATCAGGTCAATTTGGTCTACCCTAGTTTGCTCAGGAGGTTTGAATGTTTCTCCTATGTGTTTTCCTCGATCTTGATGATCTAAAATTTCAATGGGTCGCTTCCCTCTGTCGAGGTAGGCGACATTTACTCGAGGCTCTGGACTCGATGTATGATCATGATACCTTGAAAGTGTGGAAACGCAAGGTTACCACATTGTTTTTTGTCCTCGAGGAATGCGATGGCTTTCCTCGTACTCCCTTTCACGGGTTTGGAAGGGGCGGGCGGAGTTAGCTCGCCCTGTGTAAGGAGCCCTGCGCTCTGGATTTTGTCTTTCTATCCTGATGGGAGGTAAAGAAGGGATGCCATATCCACGTTGTCCCTCCAAATGGATAGTTTACCTCTCTAGTGCTTCATCACGCTGTGGCCACTCATGTCTAACATCAGAAGGCGATTCTCTATTTACATCAAGGTCTACATGTAAAGCGTCTTCCTGAAAGGGGCTGTTTTGAATGGGCATACCCCACCGAGGATTCTGACATGGATTATTTTTTAGGACAGACCGATAAGGCGGTATGAACAAGTCATTGGGATTGTAACGGAGATGACTTGTGCCTCCTTGGACATTCCCCACAGCCTCCGCCCGTGATTGGGCTTGGCTGCGGGTGAGCACCATGACGATGTCTCTAGAAAACCCTAAAAATTAAAATGAGTTATATGGGACCCAAAATTGGCGTGTGCATCCCTATTATGGTAGATAAGACAAAAATTAAGTTTCAAGTCCTAGCTCTAAATACATGAGGAGATATTGACATCCGAACAGCTCAAAAAGTGTAAAAAATTGGGCACGCAATTTTAGAACCTAAATTCGGGGCATTAGATGATGGAATTTGGCCCCAAAAACTGAATTTTTTGGGAAAATAGGATTCTAGGGAATCTTATTTGTTTAAAATTATCCCAACTAACTCCCTGTAAAATTTCGTGTCAATCGGAGCTACGGTTGAGAAGTTATGGCCCCGACAAGATGCACTAAAATTTAGGGAAAATACAAGATTTCCCATATTTTTTTGGATGCTCCTGCATCACTTATGGGCACATTTTGGGTGCTTTTTGGTTGACCAAAGGGTTCATGGACACCTTTGGGGCCTTTTGGGGATGACCAAGCGATTGCAGGAATCCTTGGAGCTTTTGGAGAAAATGACAAAATGCGTAGATTTTTATCTTTTGTTTATGATGATTTTTCTTTTTGTTTACACTAAGCAGAAATCAATACACGCATACACAAACCATGATTATCTCTTTTAAGGATTAATGGTGTGTCCTAAAATGGTTTAGTGCATTTTGGTGTTTTGTTTTGTTTTTTGAATGTTTTTGAAGAACGTTTAAATGCATAATGAAGGCTCATATAACTCCCAAAATGGTTGCCCCTTCAATATACATACCAGGCTGATATACCAACCTCTCTATATACCCGCCCTTACGAGAGGGAGACTATAGGTACGTGAGAGAAGATGGTACATGGTACATAGGTGGTACGGAAGGGGGATTGTCCTATTAATGACACCTACCATAGAAGACTTATCCTCGTGCGCATGGGAATCACCCTAGCGACACTCGGTCAACTTTCATTAGGATTTACGCCTAACAACGGTGACAATCATGGAAATGGATGCAAAGCTAAGCCAAGGTGGTGATGAACCCACCGTTGGTCTTGCTCAAGGGCTGGGGTCTTACGACCAGCTCCTTGGTTTAAATTTATTGCGTGGAGTGTGTGGGATTCATTTTATTTAACAAAAATGAAACAAGCATAAATGAATTTCCCTAGGCAATGCAGGATAAAATGTAAACAGTTAAAGAAACAGAAATAGAAACAGAAAATTTAACAGAGATTATGAAAATCCCTACCTCTTCTTTTCCTAGACCGGTTGCTTCTGAAATTTTTCTCTGAAAATCTATAGGCAGGAATTCGTCCCTCTGTGAGACGAATTGCAGAACAGAATTCGTCCCTGCAAGAGACGAATTTGAATTCGTCTCAGGGTCAGACGAATTACAATAAAGAATTCGTCACAGCCAGAGATGAATAACAGTCTGCAACAAAAAAATGTACCTGTCAAGCACAAACACAAAAATTTAATCAGTTTCTATGATTTTAAAACTAGGGGACAGGGTCCCACCGTGATCGCCACTGAAAGCATGAGATTTCGGGTGAAGGAAACACTAATTGCGATGCATTCAAAATCAAATACGCTTAAGTCCTAGAAATGTAGAATGCATGAAATGAAAGAGACACATTGAAATGAGATACAAGCAAATGGAGAAAACACAACCCTTTCATTAAATTATCTTGATCTCTGTTACAAAGACACCTCCTCCATTTTTAGGGGCTAGGAGAGTTAAAAGAATTTGACTACAATCGAGACTTAAGGTTCCTCTTTTCGCATGCCCACATTTGAAATGGACGGGCCAAGATGATGTCGCTGCTGATTTCGATGAGTCTTTGACCTCTGTTTCTCCTCCTATGAACAAAGAAACAACGAATATGTCAGTAGCACCTTCTGCACATAAGAAGTGTTTGTTCTCTAAAATCGCCAAAAGATGCATGCAAACATTTGTCTGAAACAGTGAGTAAAATGACTCTAAATGACCTGAAAACCTGACAGAGGATAGAAAAAATCATCAGAAGGCCACTACCACTGAGACAGTTGGACAATATGCCTTCAACTGGAATTCGTCCCTAGGTAGGATGAATTCTGACTGCAATTCGTCCCTGGGTGGGACGAATTCTTTTGTGTTGGAAAAGTTGACCTGATGCGGCTCCAATGTCGAATCTTGAGACCTATAAAATGCCCGCAAACAGAGGGGTTATGTAATTGGGGCCATTTTGGGATGACCCGAGATGTTCGGATTCTCCCAATTTGGCCTCTATCCTCGGGAATTCGATATCGCCACCGCAAGTTAGTGAAACAACAAAGCGACACAAAGCATGATAAAATCTGATCAGAATGTTATGAAATTGAAGCTATGAATTCACCAAACAAAATAACAAAAAATGTAACATGAACAAGTAATCTAGAATGCTTCAGAGTAAAACTTAGAAAGTTTGGGGGTGCCTAAGTGGGCCTCCAACCGTTGGCACTTGATTTTGGAGCCAATCCACTAGGGATGGGCCCAAAAACTTCTTAGGATTGGGGGGTCGGCAAATTGGTTGATTCAGGTGTCCATATGTTGGATTTGGGTCAGATTCAAGCTTCCAAAAGCCACCCAACAACCTCCCTTGCAAAATATATTGGTGGATGTGAGATGGTGAATCAAAAGGATGCAAGTGGGTATTCAATCGGACAACACTTCGTTGCTTAGAATCGCCTCCAATCTCTCATTTTGGGTGACCAAGAGATTGCGATAATCCTTGGAGATTTTTGGGTGACCAAGAGATTACGATAATCCTTGGAGCTTTTTGGGTGACCAAGAGATTGCGATAATCCTTGGAGCTTTTTGGGTGACCAAGCAATTGCAATAATCCTTGGAGCCTTTGGGGTGACCAAGTGATTGCGATAATCCTTGGAGCATTTTGGGTTTGAGTTATGGCTCTTTAGGGGATAGAGGTACCCCTAGCTTGATGGTCTTTGCACTTCGGATCTGGCTCTAGAGGTACGGGCATGAACGGATCGGCCCTATGTGTTGATAGGAAGACGAGGTCTTCCATTGGTATTGATGTCATGATGGGATCTCGGGGTGGATGGTGCTCATCGTGGATTTGGAGCCATGGATCCAATACTTGGTCCCACATTGCAGGGTCTACCAACCATTCATGCCCTAGTAGTATGCCCATATGTCCCATTAGATCTTCATGAGTTAAAGGGCGATGATGTCGTCGTGCATGTCTAAGATAGTCCATCTCAGTCTCATCTTCTGAATCACTTTTGGAGACCCAAAAATGTTCATTCTCTTTAGCAATCGTTGCTTGCAACGTTGAGGGCTCTCCTTGTTCCAGAAAGTTAATCCGGTCCCATTGTGGTTGTTCCACTCTTGGTGGAGGGACCTGATTCTCTTGACACTGTGTTGGTTCAGCTGGAACCTCTAAGGGGAATAGCTTCAAAAAGATGTCTGGAAGCCGTTGATGTTCTCTTTGAGGATTATTCTTCAAACTTTCACCTCTCTCTAGAAAAGGAGAGGGATTACTGTTGTTTCCAAGGGTGTTTGTTGACCATGGGAGGTAATCTCCCAAGGTATATTCTATATTTGGGTTGGCATAAGGATCTGATGCCAATCCCCCCTTGTTGCCTATTTCTAGGCCTTGCATATTTTCGACCAAGATGTCTAAGGGCAGGGGGTGGTTGAACCCTACTCCTGACTTATCATATGGCATCTGGTATCTTGGTTTGCAAAGGACACGCATCCCTTGCTCATATCTGCCTAGCCTGTATCCATGCCAATTGCATTGGTTGAGATACCTTAGAGTGAATTCTGGGTTTGACAGATAGTTGATGTTTTCAACAAAAGGCTCTTCGTCTGCTTCCTTTTGTTTGCATGGTTCAAGACCATGATCAAGGCCCCCATACACAAAATTTGTCTGGTTTGTTGGGTAGCCTATAGGAAAAACTATCCCTATGGGAAGGCGAGGTCTCCCCATGTCTTGTAATGACTCCAATGCGGGGGTTGCCACAACATTTTGCACTAAATACTCCTCCATTCCAACAGTGATTGTTGATGATTGGGTGGGAGGAAACGGGAGTCCTTCCTGAGTCCATTCCATGTTCAGCATTTTAGGAGTCTCCGCTTCTGCTGTGTGAAGTGTTTTTTTTGTTGATACCATTGAAATTGTGGGCAACCCCTCTTCTAGGGGCTTAGCCTCTTCCATGATCTGTTTTCCCTTGTCATTCTGTTTGGCCATGGCAAGTGGCATTGATAATGAAGGAGCAGATGATGAAGACTCACCCGTTGGGATTTTGTTGTTTTGGTCACCGAGTGGTGTTTGCGATATTGGACCCTTTTTAGATGGATTTAACTGGAAATCCAAATGCGTTGAAGGGAGGGTCGATTGAGGCATGAATTGTACCGCATTGCAATACTTGAAGGGTTCTAAGTCCATTGGGACTACATGTATTTCTCCTTCAAAAGCATACTTTAAGCACTGGTGGGCGATCGAAGGGACACACTTCATGTACCTGATCCAAGGCCGCCCTAGCAAGTATATTATAAGCCATATCGCCTTCCAACACATGGCACAAGGTAGGTATTGTCTTTTGTCATACCTGGACAGGCAAAACAACTGTGCTGACTGTCGAGCATATTGCATCGTTGAAAGCTCGTAGTTTGTATGTGGAGGCTGTGATGTGAGAGGTCGGTAGCTTCAAATGTTTTAAGGCTACGGTGGTAATGATGTTACTGGACGAGCCAGTATCTACCAACACTCTCTTGTACAGGATCCCATTGACCAGTGCAATAACGTGCAGGGGTGGATCTGTCATGTCATTCGATATTGTTTTGACTTCATCTTCTCTTAAGGTGATGACCGGCTCCGTACATCGTTTCACATGTCCCACAAAGTTGTTGAAAGAATTTGCTTTGTGAGGCTGTAATTCGATGGCTTTTAAAATGTCCATAAGAGCTTCCCTATGGGGTGCTAACTGTTGAATAAGCTCATAAATGGACAGCCTAGCCGATGTGGTCTACAAACTCTGCGTGAGTTTGGTTCGTATCGTGACCTCGGGTCTACGCGGAGGCAACTACATTGGGCATTGTTGAGGCTGCGATGTTGTCAGAACTTCCCTCATAGTTACCTCGGGGGCAACTGCTGGGTACTTTTTGTTTCTTGTCACTATACTAATCATTCCCACAAATCCTTGCATGGGAAGATTCTATCGCACATTGTTAATCTAGAGAGGTTTCGCCTGTGCTTCGTGGGCAGGCAAAGGGTCCTTGAATACCCCCATTTGTTGATTATTTGGCGCTATGGGGTTGTCCACGGCCAATGTTCTATTGTTGATCAAATCTTGGATTAATTTTTTGAATTTCCAGCATCCATTCAAGTCGTGTCCTTTGCGCCTATGTAATTTACAATATAATTCCTCTTTGTATCCCCTAGGCTTGGGAGCGTTAGGGTCTATAGTTTGGATTTCTGGCAGAGTGACTAAATTTTCCGCTGACAAGCGGTCAAATAGGGAGTCCCTGGACTCCGTGTAAGGGGTGAATTGTTTCCTAGGGCGACGCTGCTGATTCTGCTCTTGCCTTCTATTATCTCTTTCATAACCAGGAGGCACTGCCTGGTAATTAGCCTTTTGGGGCTGCATTTCTTGCATAGGCACGGGAACATTTATCGCAACTTGGTTAACCACAGCGTGTTGTGATTGCGTTGTCTTGGTCTTAGTGGTTTTATTCCACTCTTTCTTTTTAGGCTTGGTGATTGCACCTTCGCCTATTTTGATCTCTTCTATAACTCTGGCTTGTGCCAAAGCTTATTCTAAGCTGGTGTATTGCTGCAGCTGCAATAGCCCAGAGATCGATTTCAAGCAACTTTTTGTGAACATCTATGTGAGATCAGACATAGGGGGATGGTAGGGTAACTTAGAAAGCAAAGCTCTCCATCGATTCCCGTATGCTGCCATTTTTTCTTCCTCAAATTGCCTGAGGCTAGCCAGATCACTCAGTGATGCCTTCTTCCTTGTGTTGAAGGCAAAGCGTTCAAGAAACGCATCTACTAATTGATCTAGGTTGCTTATGCTATGTTTTGGTAATTGCGTGAACCAATCCGAGGTAGGGCCTGCGAATGTGGTTATGAAAGTTCTAAGCAACAATGCATCGTTATCTTGGATGTCGAAGCATTGGCTTAGAAATCTTGTTACATGTTCTTGTGCGTCCTCTTCACCTTGACTGCCAATTGAGGCAACTTGAAGTGTTCGAGGTAAAGAGGTGTTGGCACTAAGGGATGCACTGGATGACAACGGAGTTGACGTAACATGGGATTTTGATGCCCAGAAGTTTTTGTCTCCATAGACTCCAAACACTCTAATAGCGCTTTGTATGCATCTGAAGATTTTATCTCCTCCTCTTTTGTTTGCTCCCATTGTGAGTTAGGGGAGACTGGAGGCCTATGGAGGGGTGGCTGAATGGTAGCCCTCCTGCCTTGATGGGGAGTTTTAGCATGTTCTATTTATGGTTCATACTCCTCATAAAATTCTTTAGGAGTCTCTGGGAGAGACCTATAACCCTGATTGGGTCCTTGCTAAAGGTACCCATCATTGTTTTGGGGAGTGGCTTCCCTCTCGGGTCTATAAGGTCTCGGAGGCAAAGCTTGACGAGGTCGTGGAGACCTATCCTGCACCAATGGATTATGCCTCTCATATTGTTCGGCTCTTTGGGTGTGAGGGGTTGGCCCCCTCTCAGGTAGTTCATAGCGTAACTCATCCGTTTTGCATTGCATGCGCTCTCTATCCAAGCGGTGTCGATACTCTATTTCCTGATGACTTTGTTTTAGCCACACGATTTGGGCTTGACGGGTGGCATGTCTGGTGACTATCGGGTCAATTTGGTCTACCCTAGTTTTCTCAGGAGGTTTGAATGTTTCTCCTATGTTTTTGCCTCGATCTTGATGATCTAAAATTTCAATGGGTCGCTTCCCTCTGTCGAGGTAGGCGACATTTACTCGAGGCTCTGGCCTCGATGTATGATCATGATACCTAGAAAGTGCGGAAATGCAAGGTTCCCACATTGTTTGTTGTCCTCGAGGAATGCGATGGCTTTCCTCGTACTCCCTTTCACGGGTTTGGAAGGGGCAGGCGAAGTTAGCTCGCCCTGTGTAAGGAGCCCTGCGCTCTGGATTTTGTCTTTCTATCCTGATGGGAGGTAAAGAAGGGACGGCATATCCATGTTGTCCCTCCAAATGGATAGTGTACCTCTCTAGTGATTCTTCACGCTGTGGCCACTCATGTCTAACATCAGAATGCGATTCTCTGTTTACATCAAGGTCTACATGTAAAGCGTCTTCCTGAAAGGGGCTGTTTTGAATGGGCATACCCCACCGAGGATTCTGACATGGATTATTTTTTAGGCCAGACCGATAAGGCGGTATGACCAAGTCATTGGTATTGTAACGGAGACAACTTGTGCCTCCTTGGACATTCCCCACAGCCTCCGCCCGTGATTGGGCTTGGCTGCGGGTGAGCACCATGACGATGTCTCTAGAAAACCCTAAAAATTAAAATGAGTCATATGGGACCCAAAATTGGCGTGTGCATCCCTATTATGGTAGATAAGACAAAAATTAAGTTTCAAGTCCTAGATCTAAATACATGAGGAGATATTGACATCCGAACAGCTCAAAAAGTGTAAAAAATTGGGCACGCAATTTTAGAACCTAAATTCGGGGCACTAGATGATGGAATTTGGCCCCAAAAATTGACTTTTTTGGGAAAATAGAATTCTAGGGAATCGTATTTGTTTAAAATTATCCCAACTAACTCCTTGTAAAATTTCGTGTCAATCGGAGCTACGGTTGAGAAGTTATGGCCCCGACAAGATGCACTAAAATTTAGGGAAAAATACAAGATTTCCCATATTTTTTTGGATGCTCCTGCATCACTTATGGGCACATTTTGGGTTCTTTTGGGTTGACCAAAGGGTTCATGGACACCTTTGGGGCCTTTTGGGGATGACCAAGCGATTGCAGGAATCCTTGGAGCTTTTGGAGAAAATGACAAAATGCGTAGATTTTTATCTTTTGTTTATGATGATTTTTCTTTTTGTTTACACTAAGAAGAAATCAATACACGCATACACAAACCATGATTATCTCTTTTAAGGATTAATGGTGTGTCCTAAACTGGTTTAGTGCATTTTGGTGTTTTGTTTTGTTTTTTGAATGTTTTTGAAGAACGTTTAAATGCATAATGAAGGCTCATATAACTCCCAAAATGGTTGCCCCTTTAATATACCAACCAAGCTGATATACCAACCTCTCTATATACCCGCCCTTACGAGAGGGAGACTATAGGTATGTGAGAGCAGATGGTACATGGTACATAGATGGTACAAACGGGGGATTGTCCTATTAATGACACCTACCATAGAAGACTTATCCTCGTGTGCATGGGAATCACCCCAGCGACACTCGGTCAGCTTTCATCAGGATTTACGCCTAACAACGGTGACAATCAAGGAAATGGATGCAAAGCTAATCCAAGGTGGTGATGAACCCACCGTTGGTCTTGCTCAAGGGCTGGGGTCTTACGACCAGCTCCTTGGTTTAAAGTTATTGCGTGGAGTGTGTGGGATTCATTTTATTTAACAAAAATGAAACAAGCATAAATGACTTTCCCTAGGCAATGCAGGATAAAATGAAAACAGTTAAAGAAATAGAAATAGAAACAGAAAATTTAACAGAGATTATGAAAATCCCTACCTCTTCTCTGCCTAGACCGGTTGCTTCTGAAATTTTTCTCTGAAAATCTATAGGTAGGAATTCGTCCCTCTGTGAGACGAATTGCAGAACAGAATTCGTCCCTGCCAGAGACGAATTTGAATTCGTATCAGGGTCAGACGAATTACAATAAAGAATTCGTCACAGCCAGAGACGAATAGCAGTCTGCAACAAAAAAATGTACCTGTCAAGCACAAACACAAAAATTTAATCAGTTTCTATGATTTTAAAACTAGGGGACAGGGTCCCACCGTGATCGCCACTAAAAGCACGAGATTTCGGGTGAAGGAAACACTAATTGCGATGCATTCAAAATCAAATACGCTTAAGTCCTAGAAATGTAGAATGCATGAAATGAAAGAGACACATTGAAATGAGATACAAGCAAATGGAGAAAACATAGCCCTTTCATTAAATTATCTTGATCTCTGTTACAAAGACACCTCCTCCATTTTTAGGGGCTAGGAGAGTTAAAAGAATTTGACTACAATCGAGACTTAAGGTTCCTCTTTTCGCATGCCCACATTTGAAATGGACAGGCCAAGATGATGTCACTGCTGATGTCGATGAGTCTTTGACCTCTGTTTCTCCTCCTACGAACAAAGAATAAATGAATATGTCAGTAGCACCTGCTGCACATAAGAAGTGTTTGTTCTCTAAAATTGCCAAAAGATGCATGCAAACATTTGTCTGAAACAGTGAGTAAAATGACTCTAAATGACCTGAAAACCTGACAGAGGACAGAAAACATCATCAGAAGGCCACTGCACCTGAGACAGTTGGACAATATGCCTTCAACTGGAATTCGTCCCTAGGTAGGACGAATTCTGACTGCAATTCGTCCCTGGGTGGGACGAATTCTTTTGTGTTGGAAAAGTTGACCTGATGCGGCTCCAATGTCGAATCTTGAGACCTATAAAATGCCTGAAAACAGAGGGGTTATGTAATTGGGGCCATTTTGGGATGACCCAGATGTTCGGATTCTCCCAATTTGGCCTCTATCCTCGGGAATTCGATATCGCCACCTGCAAGTTAGTGAAACAACAAAGCGACACAAAGCATGATAAAATCTGATCAGAATGTTATGAAATTGAAGCTATGAATTCACCAAACAAAATAACACAAAATGTAACATGAACAAGTAATCTAGAATGCTTCAGAGTAAAACTTAGAAAGTGCGGGGGTGCCTAAGTGGGCCTCCCACCGTTGGCACTTGATTTTGGAGCCAATCCACTAGGGATGGGCCCAAAAACTTCTTAGGATTGGGGGGTCGGCAAATTGGTTGATTCAGGTGTCCATATGTTGGATTTGGGTCAGATTCAAGCTTCCAAAAGCCACCCAACAACCTCCCTTGCAAAAGATATTGGTGGATGTGAGATGGTGAATCAAAAGGATGCAAGTGGGTATTCAATCGGACAGCACTTCGTTGCTTAGAATCGCCTCCAATCTCTCCTTTTGGGTGACCAAGAGATTGCGATAATCCTTGGAGCTTTTTGGGTGACCAAGAGATTACGATAATCCTTGGAGCTTTTTGGGTGACCAAGAGATTGCGATAATCCTTGGAGATTTTTGGGTGACCAAGCAATTGCAATAATCCTTGGAGCCTTTGGGGTGACCAAGTGATTGCGATAATCCTTGGAGCATTTTGGGTTTGAGTTATGGCTCTTTAGGGGATAGAGGTACCCCCAGCTTGATGGTCTTTGCACTTCGGATCTGGCTCTAGAGGTACGGGGATGAACGGATCGGCCCTATGTGTTGATAGGAAGATGAGGTCTTCCCTTGGTACTGATGTCATGATGGGATCTCGGGGTGGATGGTGCTCATCGTGGATTTGGAGCCATGGATCCAATACTTGGTCCCACATTGCAGGGTCTACCAACCATTCATGCCCTAGTAGTATGCCCATATGTCCCATTAGATCTTCATGAGTTAAAGGGCGATGATGTCGTCGCGCATGTCTAAGATAGTCCATCTCAGTCTCATCTTCTGAATCACTTTTGGAGACCCAAAAATGTTCATTCTCTTTAGCAACTGTTGATTGCAACGTTGAGGGCTCTCCTTGTTCCAGCAAGTTAATCCGGTCCCATTGTGGTTGTTCCACTCTTGGTGGAGGGACCTGATTCTCTTGACACTGTGTTGGTTCAGCTGGAACCTCTAAGGGGAATAGCTTCAAAAAGATGTCTGGAAGCCGTTGATGTTCTCTTTGAGGATTATTCTTCAAACTTTCACCTCTCTCTAGCAAAGGAGAGGGATTACTGTTGTTTCCAAGGGTGTTTGTTGACCATGGGAGGTAATCTCCCAAGGTATATTCTATATTTGGGTTGGCATAAGGATCTGATGCCAATCCCCCCTTGTTGCCTATTTCTAGGCCTTGCATATTTTTGACCAAGATGTCTAAGGGCAGGGGTGGTTGAACCCTACTCCGACTTATCATATGGCATCTGGTATCTTGGTTTGCAAAGGACACGCATCCCTTGCTCATATCTGCCTAGCCTGTATCCATGCCAATTGCATTGGTTGAGATACCTTAGAGCGAATTCTGGGTTTGACAGATAGTTGATGTTTTCAACAAAAGGCTCTTCATCTGCTTCCTTTTGTTTGCATGGTTCAAGACCATGATCAAGGCCCCCATACACAAAATTTGTCTGGTTTGGTGGGTAGCCTATAGGAAAAACTATCCCTATGGGAAGGCGAGGTCTCCCCATGTCTTGTAATGACTCCAATGCGGGGGTTGCCACAACATTTTGCACTAAATACTCCTCCATTCCAACAGTGATTGTTGATGATTGGGTGGGAGGAAACGGGAGTCCTTCCTGAGTCCATTCCATGTTCGGAATTTTAGGAGTCTCCGTCTGTCTGTGTGAAGTGTTTTTTTTGTTGATACCATTGAAATTGTGGGCAACCCCTCTTCTAGGGGCTTAGCCTCTTCCATGATCTGTTTTCCCTTGTCCTTCTGTTTGGCCATGGCAAGTGGCATTGATAATGAAGGAGCAGATGATGAAGACTCACCTGGCTGGGATTTTGTTGTTTTGGTCACCAGTGGTGTTTGCGATATTGGACCCTTTTTAGATGGATTTAACTGGAAATCCAAATGCGTTGAAGGGAGGGTCGATTGAGGCATGAATTGTACCGCATTGCAATACTTGAAGGGTTCTAAGTCCATTGGGACTACATGTATTTCTCCTTCAAAAGCATACTTTAAGCACTGGTGGGCGATCGAAGGGACACACTTCATGTACCTGATCCAAGGCCGCCCTAGCAGTATATTATAAGCCATATCGCCTTCCAACACATGGCACAAGGTAGGTATTGTCTTTTGTCATACCTGGACAGGCAAAAAAACCGTGCTGACTGTCGAACATATTGCATCGTTGAAAGCTCGTAGTGTGTATGTGGAGGCTGTGATGTGAGAGGCTGGTAGCTTCAAATGTTTTAAGGCTACAGTGGTAATGATGTTACTGGACGAGCCAGTATCTACCAACACTCTCTTTTACAGGATCCCATTGACCCGTGCAATAACGTGCAGGGGTGGATCTGTCATGTCATTCGATATTGTTTTGACTTCATCTTCTCTTAAGGTGATGACCGGCTCCGTACATCGTTTCACATGTCCCACAAAGTTGTTGAAAGAATTTGCTTTGTGAGGCTGTAATTCGATGGCTTTTAAAATGTCCATAAGAGCTTCCCTATGGGGTGCTAACTGTTGAATAAGCTCATAAATGGACAGCCTAGCCGATGTGGTCTACAAACTCTGCGTGAGTTTGGTCCGTATCGTGACCTCGGGTCTACGCGGAGGCAACTACATTGGGCATTGTTGAGGCTGCGATGTTGTCAGAACTTCCCTCGTAGTTACCTCGGGGGCAACTGCTGGGTACTTTTTGTTTCTTGTCACTATACTAATCATTCCCACAAATCCTTGCATGGGAAGATTCTATCGCACCTCGTTAATCTAGAGAGGTTTTGCCTGTGCTTCGTGGGCAGGCAAAGGGTCCTTGAATACCCCCATTTGTTGATTATTTTGCGCTATGGGGTTGTCCACGGCCAATGTTCTATTGTCGATCAAATCTTGGATTAATTTTTTGAATTTCCAGCATCCATTCAAGTCGTGTCCTTTGCGCCTATGGAATCTACAATATAATTCCTCTTTGTATCCCCTAGGCTTGGGAGCGTTAGGGTCTATAGTTTGGATTTCTGGCAGAGTGACTAAATTTTTCGCTGACATGCGGTCAAATAGGGAGTCCCTCGACTCCGTGTAAGGGGTGAATTGTTGCCTAGGGAGACGCTGCTGATTCTGCTCTTGCCTTCTATTATCTCTTTCATAACCAGGAGGCACTGCCTGGTAATTAGCCTTTTGGGGCTGCATTTCTTGCATAGGCACGGGAACATTTATCACAACTTGGTTAACCACAGCGTGTTGTGATTGCGTTGTCTTTGTCTTAGTGGTTTTATTCCACTCTTTCTTTTTAGGCTTGGTGATTGCACCTTCACCTATTTTGATCTCTTCTATAACTCTGGCTTGTGCCAAAGCTTATTCTAAGCTGGTGTATTGTTGCAGCTGCAATAGCCCAGAGATCGATTTCAAGCAACTTTTTGTGAACATCTATGTGAGATCAGACATAGGGGGATGGTAGGGTAACTTAGAAAGCAAATCTCTCCATCGATTCCCGTATGCTGCCATTGTTTCTTCCTCAAATTGCCTGAGGCTAGCCAGATCACTCAGTGATGCCTTCTTCCTTGTGTTGAAGGCAAAGCGTTCAAGAAACGCATCTACTAATTGATCTAGGTTGCTTATGCTATGTTTTGGTAATTGCGTGAACCAATCCGAGGCAGGGCCTGCGAATGTGGTTATGAAAGTTCTAAGCAACAATGCATCGTTATCTTGGATGCCGAAGCATTGGCTTAGAAATCTTGTTACATGTTCTTGTGCGTCCTCTTCACCTTGACTGCCAATTGTGGCAACTTGAAGTGTTCGAGGTAAAGAGGTGTTGGCACTAAGGGATGCACTGGATGACTACGAAGTTGACGTAACGTGGGCTTTTGATGCCCATAAGTTTTTTTCTCCATAGACTCCAAACACTCTAATAGCGCTTTGTATGCATCTGAAGATTTTATCTCCTCCTCTTTTGTTTGCTCCCATTGTGAGTTAGGGGAGACTGGAGGCCTATGGAGGGGTGGCTGAATGGTAGCCCTCCTGCCTTGATGGGGAGTTTTAGCATGTTCTATTTCTGGTTCATACTCCTCATAAAATTCTTGAGGAGTCTCTGGGCGAGACCTATAACCCTGATTGGGTCCTTGCTGAAGGTACCCATCATTGTTTTGGGGAGTGGCTTCCCTCTCGGGTCTATAAGGTCTCGGAGGCAAAGCTTGACGAGGTCGTGGAGACCTGTCCTGCACCAACGGATTATGCCTATCATATTTTTCGGCTCTTTGGGTGTGAGGGGTTGGCCCCCTCTCAGGTAGTTCATAGTGTAACTCATCCGTTTTGCGTTGCATGCGCTCTCTATCCAAGCGGTGTCGATACTCTATTTCCTGATGACTTTGTTTTAGCCACGCGATTTGGGCTTGACGGGTGGCATGTCTGGTGACTATCGGGTCAATTTGGTCTACCCTAGTTTTCTCAGGAGGTTTGAATGTTTCTCCTATGTGTTTGCCTTGATCTTGATGATCTAAAATTTCAATGGGTCGCTTCCCTCTGTCGAGGTAGGCGAAATTTACTCGAGGCTCTGGCCTCGATGTATGATCATGATACCTAGAAAGTGTGGAAATGCAAGGTTCCCACATTGTTTGTTGTCCTTGAGGAATGCGATGGCTTTCCTCGTACTCCCTTTCACGGGTTTGGAAGGGGCGAGCGAAGTTAGCTTGCCCTGTGTAAGGAGCCCTGCGCTCTGGATTTTGTCTTTCTATCCTGATGGGAGGTAAAGAAGGGACGCCATATCCACGTTGTCCCTCCAAATGGATAGTGTACCTCTCTAGTGCTTCTTCACGCTGTGGCCACTCATGTCTAACATCAGAATGCGATTCTCTGTTTACATCAAGGTCTACATGTAAAGCGTCTTCCTAAAAGGGGCTGTTTTGAATGGGCATACCCCACCGAGGATTCTGACATGGATAATTTTTTAGGCCAGACCGATAAGGCGGTATGACCAAGTCATTGGTATTGTAACAGAGACAACTTGTGCCTCCTTGGACATTCCCCACAGCCTCCGCCCGTGATTGGGCTTGGTCGCGGTGAGCACCATGACGATGTCTCTAGAAAACCCTAAAAATTAAAATGAGTCAGATGGGACCCAAAATTGGCATGTGCATCCCTATTATGGTAGATAAGACAAAAATTAAGTTTCAAGTCCTAGCTCTAAATACATGAGGAGATATTGACATCCGAACAGCTCAAAAAGTGTAAAAAATTGGGCACGCAATTTTAGAACCTAAATTCGGGGCATTAGATGATGGAATTTGGCCCCAAAAACTGACTTTTTTGGGAAAATAGGATTCTAGGGAATCGTATTTGTTTAAAATTATCCCAACTAACTCCTTGTAAAATTTCGTGTCAATCGGAGCTACGGTTGAGAAGTTATGGCCCCGACAAGATGCACTAAAATTTAGGGAAAAATACAAGATTTCCCATATTTTTTTGGATGCTCCTGCATCACTTATGGGCACATTTGGGGTGCTTTTGGGTTGACCAAAGGGTTCATGGACACCTTTGGGGCCTTTTGGGGATGACCAAGCGATTGCAGGAATCCTTGGAGCTTTTGGAGAAAATGACAAAATGCGTAGATTTTTATCTTTTGTTTATGATGATTTTTCTTTTTGTTTACACTAAGAAGAAATCAATACACGCATACACAAACCATGATTATCTCTTTTAAGGATTAATGGTGTGTCCTAAACTGGTTTAGTGCATTTTGGTGTTTTGTTTTTTTTTTTGAATGTTTTTGAAGAACTTTTAAATGCATAATGAAGGCTCATATAACTCCCAAAATGGTTGCCCCTTTAATATACCAACCAAGCTGATATACCAACCTCTCTATATACCCGCCCTTACGAGAGGGAGACTATAGGTACGTGAGAGCAGATGGTACATGGTACATAGGTGGTACGAAAGTGGGATTGTCCTATTAATGACACCTACCATAGAAGACTTATCCTCGTGCGCATGGGAATCACCCCAGCTACACTCGGTCAGCTTTCATCAGGATTTACGCCTAACAACGGTGACAATCAGGGAAATGGATGCAAAGCTAAGCCAAGGTGGTGATGAACCCACCGTTGGTCTTGCTCAAGGGCTGGGGTCTTACGACCAGATCCTTGGTTTAAAGTTATTGCGTGGAGTGTGTGGGATTCATTTTATTTAACAAAAATGAAACAAGCATAAATGACTTTCCCTAGGCAATGCAGGATAAAATGTAAACAGTTAAAGAAATAGAAACAAAAATAGAAAATTTAACAGAGATTATGATAATCCCTACCTCTTCTCTTCCTAGACCGGTTGCTTCTGAAAATTTGCTCTGAAAATCTATAGGCAGGAATTCGTCCCTCTGTGAGACGAATTGCAGAACAGAATTCATCCCTGCCAGAGATGAATTTGAATTTGTCTCAGGGTCAGACGAATTACAATAAATAATTCGTCACAGCCAGAGACGAATAGCAGTCTGCAAGAAAAAAATGTACCTGTCAAGCAAAAACACAAAAATTTAATCAGTTTCTATTATTTTAAAACTAGGGGACAGGGTCCCACCATGATCGCCACTAAAAGCACGAGATTTCGGGCGAAGGAAACACTAATTGCGATGCATTCAAAATCAAATACGCTTAAGTCCTAGAAATGTAGAATGCATGAAATGAAAGAGACACATTGAAATGAGATACAAGCAAATGGATAAAACACAGCCCTTTCATTAAATTATCTTGATCTATGTTACAAAGACACCTCCTCCATTTTTAGGGGCTAGGAGAGTTAAAAGAATTTGACTACAATCGAGACTTAAGGTTCCTCTTTTCGTGTGCCCACATTTGAAATGGACGGGCCAAGATGATGCCGCTGCTGATGTCGATGAGTCTTTGACCTCTGTTGCTCCTCCTACGAACAAAGAAACAACGAATATGTCAGTAGCACCTGCTGCACATACGAAGTTTTTGTTCTCTAAAATCGCCAAAAGATGCATGCAAACATTTGTCTGAAACAGTGAGTAAAATGACTCTAAATGACCTGAAAACCTGACAAAGGACATAAAACATCATCAGAAGGCCACTGCCACTGAGACAGTTGGCCAATATGCCTTCAACTGGAATTCGTCCCTAGGTAGGACGAATTCTGACTGCAATTCGTCCCTGGGTGGGACGAATTCTTTTGTGTTGGAAAATCCGACCTGATGCGGCTCCAATGTCAAATCTTGAGACCTGTAAAATGCCTGCAAACAGAGGGGTTATGTAATTGGGGCCATTTTGGGATGACCCAGATGGTCGGATTCTCCCAATTTGGCCTCTATCCTCGGGAATTCGATATCACCACCTGCAAGTTAGTGAAACAACAAAGCGACACAAAGCATGATAAAATCCGATCAGAATGTTATGAAATTGAAGCTATGAATTCACCAAACAAAATAACACAAAATGTAACATGAACAAGTAATCTAGAATGCTTCAGAGTAAAACTTAGAAAGTGTGGGGGTGCCCAAGTGGGCCTCCCACCGTTGGCACTTGATTTTGGAGCCAATCCACTAGGGATGGGCCCAAAAACTTCTTAGGATTGGGGGGTCGGAAAATTGGTTGATTCAGGTGTCCATATGTTGGATTTGGGTCAGATTCAAGCTTCCAAAAGCCACCCAAAAACCTCCCTTGCAAAATATATTGGTGGATGTGAGAAGGTGAATCAAAAGGATGCAAGTGGGTATTCAATCGGACAGCACTTCGTTGCTTAGAATCGCCTCCAATCTCTCCTTTTGGGTGAGAAAAGTCCCACCTTTTATAGACCCATGGGGTCTCTTTTGAGAGGGAAGCATAAGCGCCATGTGTTGGTCATAGGTGCCATGTGGCAGTCAAATCTTCCCATGAGGGAGGGGAGTCCTCCATGACTTGGGATTTCATAACTGCCCTTGTGACAGTCCTCTAAGGGCCCATCTGTTCACCCACACATGCGTGCGAGGCAGGAGTCATCAACTGACTGTCCCTGGCTGCCACTTGGCGCCATTCTTCTTTTTGCCTGTTAAACTTGGAATTCGTCCTACCCAAGGACGAATTCAAAATTCGTCCCTTGGTGAGACGGATTCCAATTTGAATTCGTCCCAGGGTGGGACGAATTTGGAGTAGGTTGTCCGAAGGTGCCAAATTGCCTTCTGACCTTCCAAAATTGCTGTAAAAGTGGTTAGGACCAACTGTTTAACCTCTGAGGGCTGCCCTGGGGGCTATGTGTGTCAAAGCGATCAGTGTTTGTAGTCACATAATCGGATTGGTGTTGTTTTGGTGTCTACAC
>JAQPPZ010004011.1:0-84746 GCA_028583015.1 Wollemia nobilis
CTTGTTGTAAATGTGAACAGGGATTCACCTCACTAGGCTTAGAAAGATCCCTTTCCTAAGCCTAAGTGTGAACACATCCTATATTTGTCGGCAATTTCTGTCGGCAAATTCCCGTACCTTCTCTCCTAATCTCCCTCCTATCTTCTTCCTATTTTCCCTCCTCCTTATCCCTCCGTAAATCCTTCTTTCCCCTTATCCCTCCAACCTCCTTATCCCTCCGCGCCTTTCTTTCCCCTATCTTCTCCCTCCTTATCTCCTATTTCCCCTTATCTCTCCTTTGCCGACTTTCCTCCTATTCCCTTTCTATATATTATGCAATTTGAATATATTGTAAGGTTGAATGCTGCAATTTAATAAAGTGTTTTTTAATTGGTCCTGCGTTTTTTGTTGATTTGACTGCATTCGGGTTCAATATCTGGTATCAGAGCCAGACTTCGTCGACTGTCGAGCACGGTTCCCGAGGTGAAGTGAGGTCAGCGCGGGCACGGTTCTCGAGGCACGACCAGGCACGCATCCCGAAGTAGTTCGTAGTAGGGCTCGGATCTCGAGGCGGATCACGAGCAGGCTCGGGCATGCATCCCGAGGTAGTTCGGGCATGGATCTCGAGGCGGATCGTTGAGGTCGCGACACGTGGCGGCACGAGGTGCAACACGCAGGTCGAGACGGCTGAGCTGGCAGAGGAGCTGGCTAAGACATTTGGCCGCATCTGATTGGCTGATAAGGTGACGTGGCAGCTGGCATTTGGTTGAGCAAAATACCGCCACGTGGCGGATTGTGATTGGTAAGCAGTTGTGCGTTTGACTCCACGTGGCGGACGGCGGCAAAGGTTGGACGAAGCACGACTGCCCGAAGGCAGTCAGAATCATCTGCGAGGGTTTCTGTTAATAAACCCTCGCGCGTCCGTTTTAGGACGCATGTGGGATTAACCCACATTTTTTTTAAAAATCGCACGACGGCGATTATAAAGCGGACGGGACAGAGTTTAATTCCCGTCCGCGGCTGTGGTGCAGCGGACAGAGTTGTCCGCTTGGAGGGTGGAGGTACGCGGGTCGATTCCCGCCCGCTCCACGAAATTTTTTTTTTTTTAAATTGACTGCCGTCGAAATAAATCTATCGGAGTTCTTGTTTCCTCTTGTCCGCGGTGTTTGGCGTGGCGGTTAGCTTCGTTTGCTGGCTGTGAGGAGGTGCGGGGGTCGAATCCCACCGCAGGCCATCAATCCAATTTTTTTTTGTAAATATCGTGTCGTCGCGGTATTGAAGGGCTAAGGCCCTTTGTCATTTCACGTCAGCCGCTTGGCGTAGCGGCAGAGCACACTGCTGTGCTCAGGGAAGTCGCGTGTTCGAGTCGCGACAGGTGAAAAAAAAGGTAAATCTTTTTAATTTTTTGTTTTTTAAAGTTTTTTGATTTATTTAATAATTTTTTTATATTATTTATTTTTTAAATATATCTTTTTTAAATAAATTTGTTTTTTAAAAAGGATAATTTAAAAAATAAAAAAGATTATTAAATTTATTTAAAAAACTTTTAGAAAACATTAAAGAGAATTTGTGAAAGGAGGAATAATGTGCTTGTGAAAATGGTAGATGTTCCGATCTGAAGGAAGTTATCATGCACTTATCTCTCTTTTGAAGAGAGAATCACCGGAATCCTTTGATGCAAGGGTTCGCCGAACTAGTCTTCACACTGTATTTAGTCAGTTGGAGAATCAGGTGATTTCTCACCTAAGAAAGCCAGACTCAGGATACGAAGCTGACTCCGAAGACAATATCTTCGGACAGAGAATTGAAGAATTTGACACTGTGCAATTTGTTTCGGATGTTCAAAGCGGGTGCCGCTTGTACACCGGGTGTACCAATAGATGAAGTGAGTGTGGGCTATACACCACGCTCTCCCGAGCTCGATCTCGACCCAGCGAAGAAGAAGAGGAAGAGAAGAGGAAGAAGAAGGAAGAAGAAGACGACAGTAGATCCAGTGGAAGTGAAATCTGAGATTGTCATCATTAGCAGCAGTTCTGAAGGAGAACATAGATGCACTAAGAAGGCGAGATTTGATTTAAATTATTAAATCATATTGTACTGCTTTGTATTTCCAGTTTGCCTCAATAAAAGTACTTGTTTGCTTTGAATAAAAGTTGTTTATTCTGCAATGGCTGCAAACACTAGTCTACCTATCCCTGAATTTAATGGTAGTGACTATGAATACTGGTCAATAAAAATGAAGACTTTGTTGATAGGAAAAGGTCTTTGGGATGTAGTTGAGGAAGGTTATACAGAACCAACCTATCTCTGAATGGGCAGCATTTTCAAATGCTGATAAAAAGACAAGAAAAGAAGCACAAAAGAATAATGCTTTTGCTTTATATCACATTCATGCTGCTTTAGACAAAACTATCTTTCCTAGGGTTGCATCATATGTCATTGCACAAGATGCATGGAATGCCTTAAAAGAGAGCTATAGAGGCAGTGACCAGGTGAAGCAGGTAAAACTGCAAACCTTGAAACGAGATTTTGAGAATCTCAAGATGCAGGAGAATGAAAGAGTCGGTGATTACTGTGTGAGAGTGAAAGCAGTAGTCGACAAAATGGTCACACTAGGGGAAGATATCAAGCCAGAGATGATGGTGAAGAAAGTGTTGAGAACACTTCTTCCAAAATGGAATTCTGTTGCAATAATTATTGAAGAATCAAAAGACTTATCTACATTGTCTTTTGATGCATTAACTGGTTCACTTCTCTCACATGAAGAGAGATTGCAGGAAACTCCTACCACCAGTTATGGAGGAGATGACAAAGCTTTTGCCACACATGAAGGAAGAGGTAGAGGCCGAGGCAGAGGTCAACAGAGAGGCAGAGGCAGGAACAATCAAAGAGGGGGAACTCCTAACAGAGGAGGTTCATCCAATAGAGGTGGAAACCAGAATAGAGGAGGACAGCAGCAATACAGAGGAAAACAATCTGGAAAAGGAAAAGGAGGAGACAAGTCAAAGCAAGTTTGCTACAATTGTGGCAAACCTGGCCATTATGCTCGTGATTGTTGGTCAAAGACTTCACAAGGAAGCAAGCGAACAACCGAGAAGCGACGATCGGTTTGGGAATTTTGGAGAAGAGGAAGAGTCTTCAAATCTCTTTCTCTCTTATGGCCAGACAGAGCAAAATTTGAATGATACATGGATTTTGGACACTGGGTGTTCAAATCACATGAGTGGCAAAGAAGAACTCTTTGCTAAGATAGACTCCTCATACAAATCCAGCATTCGGTTGGGTGATGACAAATCATTGGCAGTTGAAGGCATTGGAGCTATGGCGGTTCCAACAAAAGAAGGCATAAAACATGTAAGTGATATCTATTACACTCCTCATCTTCAGCACAATCTGTTAAGTGTTGGTCAAATGCTTGAAAAGAATTATAAGTTGATTTTTGATGAGGGTAAATGCACCATTTTTGACAAAAACCATAGTAATAGAATCATTACACAAGTGCCAATGTCGAAAAATAGATTATTTCCTTTGAAGTTTGGCCAGCCAGGAGGAAATAAGTTAGCAAATGTAGCTATTACCAATCCAAGTGTCCTGTGGCACTTGAGATATGGTCACTTGAATTCTGCAAGTTTGAAATTGCTAACTTCACAAGCAATGGTGATTGGACTTCCCAAAGTTCAAGATAGTAAGGAAGTCTGTGAAGGGTGTGCCTTGGGCAAGCATGCCAGATCGAAATTTCCTCGTGGACAAGCATGGAGGGCCAACTATCCTCTTCAGTTGGTACATTCAGACATCTGTGGTCCGATGTAGACCAAGAGTCTAGGTAATCACTCTTACTTCCTACTTTTCATTGATGATTGCACAAGAATGTGTTGGATATACTTTTTGAAGCATAAGGATGAAGCATTTGCATGCTTTGTTGATTTTAAAGCAAAATTTGAAAGTGAGAGTGGATATTCTATAAAATGTCTTAGATCAGATAGAGGAGGAGAATACTCCTCTAATCAGTTTTGAATTTTTGTAAACATCATGGCATCAAGAGGCAGTTCACGACTGCCTACACTCCACAACAGAATGGTGTAGAAGAAAGAAAGAATCGCACCATTGTGGAGATGGCAAGATCAATGCTTCAGACAAAGCATTTGAGTAATGCATATTGGGGAGATGCAACAAGGACTAGTGTTCACATCTTGAACAGAAGTCCTACTTCGAGTTTGAAAGGGAAGACACCTTATCAAGCCTGGTATGGTAAGAAACCAAATGTGAAGTATTTTAGAGTATTTGGTTCATTGGCATATGCTCACATTCCTGATGAGCTGAGAAAGAAGTTGGATCCAAAGAGTCAGGCTTGCATTTTTGTAGGATATTGTGAAAACACAAAGGGTTATAGACTCTACAATCCTACAACTCGAAAGATTGTGGTGTCAAGGGATGTGATTTTTGATGAAGGGGGAGAGTGGGGTAAGCCCCAAATATTCAATGATGTTGAAGCCACTGATGTAGTAGCTCAAGCGAGTGCAGCCACAACTACCACAAAAAGGAAAGCAGTCTCCACCCTCACATCCACCAAGTCCATCTTTAGATTCAACTGCTTCTCCAAGTCCTTCTCCACAGCGATCCGTTAGTTCCTCACCAATGGATATTGATGTTCCATCCAAAGGTAAGAGAACTTTATAGTATCATCCATCTTCTCAGATGTTGGATAAGAATTTTTCAAGAAGATATACTAGAAGTCAAGCTAGTGAAATGGAATCTATTTTACATAGATTAGAAAGTATGCACTTGTATGGTGATGATGAATCACAACAAGAACCCAGAGGAGATCAAGTTAACTATGCATTGTTAACTAGTGCACAGCTTGAACCTTCTAGTTTTGAGAAGGCATGTACTCAGAAGATTTGGCAAGATGCCATGGAAGAGGAGATAACCTCTATAAAAAACAACGACACTTGGGAGCTCGTGAAGCTTCCAAAAGGAAAGAAATGTGTTGGCTGTAAATGGATCTTCAAGACCAAGTTTAATGCTGATGGAAGCATTGAAAAGCATAAGGCAAGATTAGTGGCAAAGGGTTTTACTCAGAAGTATGGAATATATTATGAAGAGACATTTGCTCCTGTAGCCAGACAGGAGACAATACGAACAGTTCTTGCCTTAGCTGCACACAAAGGGTGGAAAGTCCAACACATGGATGTGAAGAGTGCATTTCTCAACGGTTACTTGACAGAAGAAGTGTATGTTGAGCAGCCACAGGGATTTGAAGTGCAAGGTAAGGAACACCTTGTTTACAGATTGAAGAAGGCACTCTATGGTCTGAAACAGGCACCAAGAGCTTGGTACTCACGCATTGATGGGTACTTCAAAGAATATGGGTTCACAAGGAGCAAAAATGAACCCACACTTTACTACCTAAAGCAAGGTAAAGATATCCTCATAGTTTGTTTGTATGTGGATGATCTTATTTTTATGGGTAGTAATGAGAAAATGAATAGGGAGTTCAAACACTCCATGTTGACACAGTTTGAGATGAAAGATCTTGGATTAATGCACTATTATCTTGGAATGGAGGTTCATCAGTCAGATAATGGGATCTTCATCTGTCAACATAAGTATGCTCAGGATATGATCAAGAAGTTTGCTATGGAGCATTGCAAACCAGTTGCAACTCCAGTTGGACATGGGATCCAATTAAGCAAAGATGATGGAGCACGGAAAGTTGATGTGACCACTTTCGAAGCATGGTTGGGAGTTTGATGTTTCTCACCAACACCGGACCGATATTCGAGTATGTTGTATCTCTTGTTTCTAGATTTATGTCTAACCCCTCGCAGCTGCATTTGTAGGCAGCTAAAAGAATTTTGAGATATGTGAAGGGTACATTGAATTTTGGAATCCAATACCATAAATGTAACACTATCAAGCTTGTAGGCTTTAGTGATAGTGATTGGGGTAGCAACATTGATGACGAGAAGTCAACATCAGGAAACTGTTTTAGTCTTGGATCAGGACTAATAACTTGGAGTTCAAAAAAGTAGATAGTAGTAGCGCTATCTTCAACAGAAGTAGAGTATATAGCGGTTACTTATGCAAGTACTCAAGCCTTGTGGTTAAGGAAAGTACTAGAAGAGATTGGAGAACAACAAAGTGGTCCGACCAGAATCTACTGCGATAACATCAGTGCCATTCAGTTGGCATATAATCCGGTCCACCATAGCAGAACCAAGCATTTTGATATGAAGTATCACTTCATCAGAGATATGGTGGAACAAGAAATTGTTGAGCTTCAATACTGTCACACTTTGGAGAACGTTGCTGACATCTTCACCAAGGCGATGACAAAAGCTCAATTTGTAAAGCTGAGAGACTGTGTAGTCAGTTCTCTCAACTTTAAGGGGGAGAATGTTGTAAATGTGAACAGGGATTCACCTAACTAGGCTTAGAAAGATCCCTTTCCTAAGCCTAAGTGTGAACACACCCTATATTTGTCGGCAATTTCTGTCGGCAAATTCCCGTACCTTCTCTCCTAATATCCCTCCTATCTTCTTCCTATTTTTCCTCCTCCTTATCCCTCCGTAAATCCTTCTTTCCCCTTATCCCTCCAACCTCCTTATCCCTCCGTGCCTTTCTTTCCCCTATCTTCTCCCTCCTTATCTCCTATTTCCCCTTATCTCTCCTTTGTCGACTTTCCTCCTATTCCCTTTCTATATATTATGCAATTTGAATATATTGTAAGGTTGAATGCTTCAATTTAATAAAGTGTTTTTTAATTGGTCCTGCATTTTTTGTTGATTTGACTGCATTCGGGTTGAATAATTCTTGGAAGTCATCGAGTGCATATCCTAATGGTGAAGGAACTATCAACAGGAGATCTCTCTCCAGAGCTAGGCATTTTTACCTAAGTGGTATCTCTGGTATGTCCTGCACCATGCAAAACTATCATAGGACACGAAAGAAGAACTGATACTCTCAAACCTCTAGCTTATACCAGATAAGTCATCTATCTCAACGGGTCCATCGTAACCACTCGTCTGCCTCTGGCCATGTAGGGGTTCCAGACAATGTCCTCCAGACCAAGTGATGCAAACTAAATAATGTAGTGCTCAGTGTTCCCAGCATGAGCTCTACTATGGATACCCTCCTCAACACGAGACCAGCATGTGATGTAACACTGATGGTTGTCATCTATGGTGGTGATGCACAGTGGTAGCTCTACAGGACACTCAATTCGAATGTGTTGCCACTCCCAAATCTATAACAACATACTATAGTTGATGCCCTTATGGCTACACTCTATAATCTGGTATAGCTCCTTATAGATTTGGCATAATAGGATGCTCCCTCAAGCTAATAATATTGGCTCCTCTATCGAGCTCTAAAGAACCCTCCTAGTAGGGGCTAGCATATTCTAGGGAATCCTCACACCCGAGGAGTCTGGAAGGACAATCTGCATGATGAGATGCATGAAGAGGGCCTCTTACACAAATAAGGCATCACCACGGTACCAGTCACTAATATGCACCCCTCCATGGTCCACATCATCTTATGCATTGGTACTCTGGTCACCAAATATGGCATCAAAGATAGCATCCTTTTCCATGTAGGTAGAGGAAACGATAGCCTCACCATCGATGGGGATCCTAAAGATCCTGTAGACATCCTCTAGGGTGATGGTCATCTCACCAGGAGGAAGGTGGAATGTTTTGGTCTACGCATTCCAGTGCTAGGCCAATGCAGTCAGATAGGCTTAATCTACTCTAATGGTGGGTAGATCCATGATGTAGCCGAACCCGATGGCTTGAAACCATGCTTGGTCATCATCCGATAAAGCCTCACAGAGATTCTTCATAAGGTTAGGCTCCCGTGATCTAGAAGTTAAATTTTAAAAGAAAAAAACATAATGTAAGCTAAAATATAGCTACATAGAGCTAAAGTGAATTACAAATTTCTTAATTAGACAACCTAAAAAAAAAAATAGCAATCGCAAACTACAACTGCAACTTACGGTGCCCAATTTACAAATTACGAACCACAGCTGAAACCTGCGGTCTCCAATTTCCAAATTGGGAACCATAGCTGAAACCCGTGGTTCCCAATTTGCCAATTGGGAACCATAGCTACCAGCTACGGTTTAGGAGTGGCACCCATTTCGGGTACCCTCCTAGACCACTCAAACATGAAATTAAATCCTAAATCTAACCTAGACTAGTGGGGTTCATTACGAGTAGTTTAGTGAAGTTAATTTTCTGTATTTCTTAGTGTGGTTCATTTTACTGGTATTGAGTGTGTGGTCTTAGTTTTGAGTTACCTTACCCACACCCTGCCCCCAGCTAGTTGATGGCTAAAAAGGATCTGCCATCAGGGTAGATGAGTGTAAATGTGGTAGAGTTTGGCAGCGTTCCGTATCAAAGAATGTTATATCTCTCTTAGAGCTCTCAAATTGCTAGTGGTTGCAAGAAAATAATGAAAAATTTCAAATGGGAATTCAATTTATAGGTCCTCCTAGTCTCTGCGGACCGCAGCTGACACCTGCAATTTTGAAACTAGGATTGCCACCCGCAGGTCTAACCCGTGGTCCACAAAATTTGGAAATATAAACCGCCGACCATACCCATGGTATGTAACTAGCAATAAATGCACTTAAAAACCATCGTGGGAAGGTCTAAAATGATAAATTACTGACTTCCACCAGACAAAAATTCAAAATCAATGATTAAAATTGCAAATTTGGTGATGTTAAAAGCACCAAGATCAATCAAATAAATGCAAAATTAAACAAAAAAATAAAATAATGAAAAACCAAATGTGCCTCGTATTCAGTGATTTATCCTATAAAATTGGCGGTTGCAATGACTTACGATCCATGCAATCCGACAAGATGAGTAAATCACCATAAGGACATTTGGGGTAAACTTGTCATTTCTTTTATGACATCTTTCATCAAATCATCAACAATATGATTCAACACAAGTCTTCTTGCATTTATATTATTTTGACTCCCTAAGATGGCTATCATAGCCTGACTGCTCCATGGGATAGAGATGTGCAAATACTACTAAGCATTGTAATCATAAGCTGAACTAGGCCTAGCCAAGGTATTAAAATGCTAGAATCTAAAGTGGTTCAAGATCATTCATTATGGTCAAGCGACTTCGTCGCTTCATACATTGTCATTACTCTCATTGACTCATCACTTGAGGGGGTAGTCATAATTTCATGTCATAATCAAAATCAATAGAAGATCCCGGAGATCGTAGATCCCTTGATCTTGTCAAAATTGTGTTCGTTCTTGTGAATCATTGCTAATAGCTATCATAAGATTCCCCCTTTGCTTGGGGCAAATAGCAAATATGAAAAAAAATTGTAGCTATCATTCTTCGGTTATATAGGTCTAACTCTTATTGTAGCACCAAAGCTACCCGAACGTCTGATGGTGAGTGAAAACTTTTCAAATGTAAGCCTTCCCAAGTTGGAAGTAATGATTCCAAGATGTGCGTCCTTTTGCTGGACCTGGGGCATCTAATGTTGATCAGTCTACTGATCATCATAGAACCTTCGACATCATTTTAGGAGGTCTATTTTTGCTTAGCATTGTTCGATCTCACAATGCATCTCAAAAGGGGCATTTGTAGACACCTAAAATACATCATGCCAAGGGTGACTACTCATATGGACATGCTACAAAACCATATGGAGGATCTTGGATAGACTCCAAGATAGAGTAGTGGTTCTAACCACTCAATTTAGGCATTTTGGCCTAAGTAGTCTGAACCATAGCCTAGACCTATGGTCTGCAGTCTAAATCATGGTTGACACCTGCAGTCTGCATTCTGGACCACAATTGTGACCTGCGATCTTAACTAAAGTTTAGTTAGGCCTTCCATCCGAGCCAAATTGGTTGGAACGGCCGAAAGATCTATAAGGAGGCAGTTGAAGGATGGAAGATTCTAGAGGCTTCCATCCCAACTGTCCTAACCACCCTTCTTGGTCTTGGATTCTCCATGAAGCCACCCTTAGCCCTAGGGGGCATGCTATAAATACCCCCCTCCAAATGGGGAGAAAGAGAGATGATTTGTATAGCAAAGTGCTGGTGAATTATCAAGAGAGATTTAATGGATCAAGAGAGCAGAGAAGACGTGTCAAATTGCATACTGACTTTGTGTATTTGAGAGTCTTTTTGTTATCCATCTAAAGACCAATTAGTCATGGATGCCTTAGGTGTCTAGGAGGACCAAGAAACACAAATTCGGGCAAACAAAGGCCCTTCACAGTGATTTGACTACCATATCTATCAGAGGACAACAAAGGTGACCCTTGAACATCAATTTGGACAAGGAGATCAAGCCCACTACCCCTAACTCTGAGAGTAAAAATATCAGAGGTCAAACCATAGCTGTCAGCCGCGGTTCATAGTGTAGACCGTCCATCACAATTGCGGTTTGCAACATGTTAATGATTACCTTACTTGCTTTACTTTTGATCACATAGATTAATTATATTAGTCTTTTCATAGGTTTAATTACATTTTAGAGAAAATTTAACCATAGAAATTAGACATTTCATGCATTATATTAAGTAGGATTACATTAGATCTTTTATGCCCATTATTGTTCCTAATTTGATATTTGATCCATGCATCATTTGCTTATTCATGTCCTTCATGTTGTAGCATAATTCTTGATTTAATTAGAATATTTTAAAGTGTTTCTTTATGCTTTCTTGTTTTTCTATTTTAATGGCACTTACATGCATATTCCCTTAAAGGGCCTCATTATGAGAGGCTATCAATCATTTTAATCGTGTGTTGTTGTTTCTTGTTCGTAGGGAGACAGGTGCAAGAGGAGCTTATGTCATAATCCTTCCACATCATGGAGAAGGGGGTTAGCTCCACCCCAAGGTAGTTTATGACTAATCAAAAGAGCACCATAAATGCGTCTATCCTATTGAGGGCATTGGCAATTGTAATATCAGTATCATCTTCCAAGTGACCCTAAGAGGGCATTTTTGTAATCAAAACTCATTCAAATATTAATACGAGAAACCTTACATACTTTGTTTCTGTTCAATTTATGTACTTGTGTGAATCTTTATGATTTTATGATGGTATAAATCAATGTAGTAGCTAGGTGTGTGCTTTGTGGTTAGGTCAGATGGCGATCACGATGGAACCCCATAATTTTAACCTCGAGTTTTGACTTTTCTTGGTTGTTTCTTATCTCAGATGCTAACTGCAGCTTTCAACTATGGTTATTTTTTGGCCTGCGGCTATAACCTATGGTCACCACTGCAGCCCATAGATCGGACCTGCGGTTTACAGAGAAAAATGTAGACAGCAAGAAACTCAGTGGGCATCAGAGCAGGAGCTGAGATAGGCCCCAATTTCACTATCTATTCTAAATATTCTACTCTGTATCTTTCCAGAAAGCATCGTACCATTGTAAACTAGGAACTTAAATAAAAAAGGGTCAATGAACAATTCCTAGTTTGTTCCCATTTTCCTTTCATTAGAAAGGCATTGTTGGGAATAGTGGACCTCTGAGTGCAGTTCATCCCTAAATATAGTGACATTGATAGAGATGGTGTGTTTTTTGCATGCTTAAGGCCCAATTAGTGGCCATGTCATTGTAATTGCATCATCAAAGTATCATATAGTACATCACTCCTTAAGGATATTTCTGATGAAATCTGGTGTTCTTTACAGGAAGAATCATGAAGGAATCTACCTGAGGTGCTTGAGCAAAGAAGAAGCTGCTAGGGTGTTGCAGAAATTTCACGAGAAACATGGAACTGGTCATGGTGCAACAAATGCTACAGCACATCAAATCCTGAGAGCAGGATACTATTGGCCCCACATTTTCAAAGATGCACATGCCCATGTACGATCTTATCATATCTGTCAAGTGGCTACCAATAGAGAAAGAAATGCAGCCATGCCGTTACAACCTGTAGTTGAAATGATACCATTTGCACAGTGGGGACTATATTTTATCGAGGTTATTAACCCAAATTCGTCTGATTCCCATAAATTCATATTGACAGCTACAGATTCTCGTACAAGGTGGACAGAAGTGATTCCTACTAAACATGCCACCACAGACGTTGTGATTAAATTCCTTGAGGACCAAATTATAACAAGATTTGGAATGCCCGATTCTATTGTCAGTGACAATGGTAAAGCATTTATTTCTACGCAATTTGCAGATTGGGCATATGATAACAAAGTGAGCTTAAAATTTGCATCCAATTATTATCCTCAAGGAAATGGTCTGACCAAATCTTCAAATAAAAATTTATTGAACATCATTAAGAAGTTGCTTTGGAAAAGAACCCTCGGGACTGGCATAGCCAATTGAAGTTTGCCCTTTGGGCAGATAGGACAGTGAAAGAATCTATAGGGAATACTCCCTATCATTTGGTCTATGGGCAAGACCCGATATTTCTTGCAAATTTGAAGTTGCAGACCTTGCATTTCATACAAGAGTATTTGGGGACAGATGATCAAGTTGAAGCCAGGTTGAGTCAGTTGTTGCATCTTGATGAAAAGAGAGAAGAAGCCATGAATCACATGATTAAGCACCATGAAGTTATCAAAATATGGTTTGATAGAAGGGCCAAAGTTAAGTCATTCAGAATTTCAGATTTGGTATTACTATGGGACAAAAGACATGAGGAAAAGGGAATCATCAAAAGTTTGATTGTCTTTGGTTAGGCTCATATCAGATTTCAGAGATTCTTGGGAAGAATACCTTCAGGCTAAAAACTTTAGAAGGGAGAGATTTCATGCTACCGGTTAATGGGCAGATTTTAAAGCATTATTTTAGCCCTTAGGTTGTGAGATTTTGATATTATTCTTTTGGTTTTGGTGGGGATTTTCAGTTTTTGTTTTTATGGTTTAGGATTGTTAGTCTAGCTAAGATTGTGGTGGTGGATTTGATTTCAATTGACATGTTTTGTTAATTTTTTTTTTTTTTTTTTTTTTAAATATAAAAAAAAAAAAGTGAGATGTCAACTTATGCTTAAGGTTAGGAGAATATGAAATATTGGAATTGTCCTATAAAAGCTCCACAATTAACACAAACATCTTAAGTTATATTGCTTGATTTTGTGATGCATGAAAGAGTCAGTTTTGCATGACAAATCATTTCATTTGCAAGTCAAGAGATAATGCATTCATGTTCCATCTCACCTCACATATGCATTCCATCTTAGTTACATATGCATCTTAGGTACAAATCATTAAAGTATGTCAATCCCTCTTAGGGTTGTGTTATAACATAAACATAAGAATGAGTCCTAAGGTTGGAAACTGAGTCTTGAGATATCTAGAACCAAGCACGTCTCATACATTAAAAAGGATCTTGAGCAAAATGATCAAAACCTAACTTGGAGGAAAGGGTTGGGCGAAAGAAGTATTTCATGTCTATCCTATTTATGCAGCATGATACTTAAACAGTGGTTTTGACCACTTCCATTAAGCTTAAAGCCTAAAATCAGAGTAGTAAGGATAGGGCCAAATCCTCATCGAACTTAGGTTGAGGATCCAATTCCCCAAAGCTTTGATTTGACCTAAATGGAGTAGTAAGGATAGGGCATAAATTCTCATCTCGCTTAGGTTGAGAATCTGATTCCCCAAAGCTCCTATGTCTCATTTCACAATAAATCTTGGATTGGAAGGATCGTACTACTTGTCCTCTGCAAAGGATGGGTAGTCATCCCCAAGGTCTAAGCAACAAAATTAATATTTTCCATTTACATCTAAAGTTTGGATTGGAAGGATCGTACTACTTGTCCCTGGCAAGGATGGGTAGTCATCCCTAAGGTCCAAGAAGTAAAAAATAAAAAATATATATATATATAAAAAAAAAAATTTCCCATCTCATCTTTATATTGGATTGGAAGGATCGTACTACTTGTCCTCTGCAAAGGATGGGTAGTCATCCCCAAGGTCCAAAGAAATGAAGATAAGTTTTGGATTGTGGGGTAAGATATGCCCATGCATGGCAACATGTCTTGTCTAAAAAACAAGACCACTGATTTTCCAAAGGGTTAGACTAGCATGACCATTTCTTCCATAATTGGTTTAATTATTTTGCTCAAAGTGAGGTAATGAATTCTAAATCAGAATAGTAAGGATAGGGTTAAACTCTCATCTCGGTTGGTTGGGAGTCTGATTCCCCAAAGTTCTGATTTCACATTCACTTGCACATGGGTTCAAGATAGTAGGGACTCATAACCAACTTTGGGATATAATAAATGGATCCTAAGAGGGTTTGGCAAATCTTGAATTTTTGTACATGATACTAGAAGAAAGATTATGCATTTTATAAAAGCGAGATCTCCTAGAATATTCATTAGGTTACACAAATCATTCACAATCTCATATATGCATTCATGCAAAACTGACAATGGAGTGTGGATCAATTTCAAACGATAGGGAAAGAAATTCATTGCACACACTGAGCTAATACTTGATGATTCTAATGATTCATATACTTCTAATCTTTGGGCATTTGTTTTTATTGCTTATGTGTTAACACATATTTTTGAGTTTGTATGTTTTTTAGGTTGGGTTCTTACTAAAATGCTCAAGAGCATTTGACAGCAGAGTCGCCATTTGTTGTGGGTGATCCACAACACACCCCAAAATTGGGGACCCACCTTTTTTGTAGGCTTTCAGAGGAAATCTCAGTGACCCATATGCTAAAAATGAAGAAAAGGGGCAAAAATGCACAAGTGTAGAAAGTGTCACGAAATCGCGACATGTCGCTCCATCGCTGTCGAAAGAGGAGAGAGAAAAGGAAAATGAAAAAGTGTCACGAAATCATGACATGTCGCTCCATCGCTGTCGAAAGAGGAGAGAGAAAAGGAAAATGAAAAAGTGTCACGAAATCACGACATGTCACTCCATCGCTGTCGAAAGAGGAGAGAGAAAGGAAAAATGGAAAGGCGTAGCGATATCGCGATGCGTCGCAAAATCGTGGGTCAAACTGGTCAAACGACATGAAGTGAAAAGCGTCGTGAAATCGCTACAGGTTGCGGTCGAGAATGTACGGAAGTGAAAAACATCACGAAATCGTGACAGGTTGCAGCCAAAGCAGCGTCGGGTGAAAAGCGTCACGAAATCGTGACAGATTGCAGGTGGAAGGCATGAAACAAAAAAACATCGCGAAATCACGACAGAAGCAAGCCCAGTTGTACGGAACAGAAAAGGCGTAGCGAAATCACGACAAAAATCAGCAAAGGTGCATGAAGCACAAAATGGTCACGAAATTGTGACAGAATCTGTCAGAAGGCGTGAAGAGAAAAAATGGTCACGAAATCGCGACAGAAAGCAGCAAAGGGGGATGAAGCGAAAAGGTGTCGCGAAATCGCAACAGGTTGCGGTTTCGCGGCTCCGAAGCAGGGAAGAGTACGGAGATCAAAACGGTAGCGAAATCATGACAGATTGCGGCAAGAGGGCCCGAAGGAGAAAATGGTCATGAAATCGTGATGAGTTGTGGCCAAAGCGTACGGATAACAAAAGCGTCACGATTTCGTGACATGTCGCGTTTTCGCTGTGAAAGTGAAGGAGCAAGGCCGCAGGCTATTTCTGGTCACGATTTTCATGGGGCCGTTATGGAACATGCAGAAATGCATCGAACATGTGGCGCAAAGGCATGAGGTTTATGATAACACTTCAGAGCGATGGTTATAGTATGCAGACAAGACCAAACGTTTCAAATTCGAGCGAAAGGTCAAAGCATCAAAGAAGCGAGAAAATGAAACGAAGCGTTCTGGGAGGTGAAACGAAACGACGCAGGTGAACCGAAGAGCCATGCCAGATAGTATAAAATTGGAAGCACAGATTGAACAGAGGGTTGGAAATTGCTGCTAGCAGAGTTGCAAAAACAAGGGCTTCATGCCATTATGGGCCTGCACTTGGGAAATTTCCTTCATTTGTTCTAGATTTGTTTAACCTGGAACATTCTGTAATTGTAATTGATACATCATTCTAATACAGAAATACAGAGAGTTGTCATCTTATTGATAAGAAAGAAGGAGTCATTATGCATGCAAGATTTAATTCTTTATTTTCCCTTTCAAATTTCTAGGCTTTTAGGTGAAGTTTAATGCAAATGTTTTTGGTTGCTTCATGCAAATGCCTAAAATCTGAAATTGCAGTAAAAACCCCAGAGACCCACACCTAGCTTATCTGGATTGTGTGAATTTGTAGGTTCTATAGGTTAGGTTGCATGCAGAAACCTCATTATCTTCGGTTTTATCAATCAATATGGTAGCATTCTGGACATAGTTTAGTTGCATCTTCATTTGCATGCATTTTATTTTCAAACCCTTATTTCATTTTCTACATTTTAATTACAGTCATTTAAATAAATAACTAAAAATTCATTAAAGCTCAGAGTCCATTGCAAATCCAAATTAAAGTAAACTACAGTGCCCCTTGTTAATATCCACTTGCAAACCCTAAGGTATTCCCAACATTCAAATTGAAAAACATCATTGGTGAATGAAGAACCATCACAACAGGAACCTTGGAGAAATTATTTAGTCATAATTTCTTTGCAAGCGGAGGATTTTGGGACTCAGATCCTATCGGAGAGTGTGCTTTCACAACTGCGGGTGAAAACACCACTCAACAGATTGGTGCTAGAAGGAGGGCTGAATCGGTTTACTTTATTTTGGTTTTCATACATGAATAATATCTTTTGATTTAATTTTGAAATATTTTCTTAAAGCTCACAAATAGCTAAACTACAGCTTTTTCTTTCTTTTGTTGCAGGTTTTTTTTGAAATAATCGAGGGTTTCATCAGGAATGCTGGACCCACCACGTCGTATTGCGACCAGGTCCCAAACAACCGGAGAAACCATTTTTCATGACCTTACTGGTACTCCCAAGAATAAAACCAAGCAAGTTGTAAGCTCACCAGTCACAAAAGACCTATTTTCTCCAAGAACATCGAGTGGACCTATGCCCGTAATATCAGTTGCCACTAGTGTTCCTATTGTCAATAATATTTCTCTCTGCTATTGTAGGTTTGTCTTCATCAATTTTGAGTCAAATGGCTCAAGCTCCAGCGGCTCCTTGGTATGGAGCTAACAATACTCCTTTGAATATTGCTGGGGATATCCATGAAATCCCCAAGAAAATTGAAAGATTTTTGCCTAAATATAAACCAGATGGCCCAAGAACAGCAAAAGAACATATCCAAGCCTATAGAGATGTTTTAATTAGGCTGCAAGTTCAATATGAATATGTGGCTTGCAGACTTTTTCCTATGAGCTTAGATCCAATAGCATATGAATGGTATATATGCTTACCAACTGGTTCAATCACTTCTTGGACACAAATGAAAAATGCCTTTGTTAATCAATTTATGTCACCCTTGGATCCCGCAACCATTTACAATCAGTTTATTACATGCAAAAGGGGCCAGGGGGAACCAATCAGAATGTTTAATCAGATATTCCAAAAGTGCTATAATAGAGAAATTAGGCACTTTGCCATCGATCCCGTAGTGGCTTTGCAGATATATTTTGGGGCATTGGACCCCATGATAGCCATGTTTGCGAGACGTAATCCTCAAGTCACCATGTCGGCTTTAGCCTATAACGAAGCCATGACTATCGAGCAGCAAATGACACCACAGGGCTACGGGTTTACCCAGATGCCTGTGATGGGACAATATGCTCCATATGGTCAAGCTCCCTTGGCAAATCAGCTCATGGCACCACAAATGCCAAGCATGAATGCCTTCCCCTATTAGCAACCGTATCCACCAGCACCCGCGTATGCACCCATTCTAATCCAACCAATTACATCCATTCCACATGTTCCCGCATTTTTGCAGAACAGTCAATCGACTATACAAGGAACCAGCCAAGTTAATCCTCAGGCTATAGTTCCTTTTTCAAATCCAACCCCGATTCAGAGTTTCAATCCATACGGGAATCAAATTCCTCAGAACCCGATCCAAATGTTGAATCAAGACCCCATCAATTATGCGAATCCAATGGGGGTTAACAACAATGTGATTCCACCGAAGGAGATTTATTTAGAAGTCAAAGAGCTCAAGAAATTAGTTCATAAACTGAGCAATGACAGGGTTCAACAGCAGAAGTATGAGTCCCATGCCCCTCACCCAAATTGAAATTTTAAAAATAGAGGGAGACACTGGAACACCAAGCCAAACAATGGGGGAGTACCCGCTCCCATTGCTAATCAATTAGATACTACAGGGACCTAGCCAATCCAATTCTCTTTTGAATCTTTCAGATTTGGCATGGGAAAGGGGTGCATGTTGCACAACACGAAAGAACACAATGAGAGGAATTGTCCTGAAATTGCGAGATACACTCATTGTCTTTAGGCACAAGTTGATGATTTGGAACTGGTATCAAATGAGGGTCCATCGCAACATCAAGATGATAATATTATGGTGATGGAAACTGTATATCATCAAGAAGGTGAGAGTGAGGAAGAAGAAGATGAAATTTTGGAATAGGAGGTTCAAGCTTTTCGAGATTTCAGAAAGGGGAATCATGGATACCATTTGAGAAGTAAATCTCTAAAACCTCATCAACAGCTCCAAACAATTCTATTCTTCCTCCGGATACTAAGGAAAATAATAATCCTCCTCCTCCACTCAGAAGAGAAATGTCTAATGACGTGCAGAAGACAGTCAAATTCAAAAAACCAAACTATGACATAGTGGAGGATCTGAAGAAGTCCAAATCTAGCCTTTCATTCTTAGACGCGGCTAGATTGCCTGGCCAAAAGGAGGCATTGATAAAAGCTTTGAATTCACCTGACCCAATGTGGAAGGAAAAAAGAGTTGAGTCCCATCTGATTTTGTGAAAAGAGAGAAGGGATGTCCCGCCATTCTTACTGACTCTGAGAATTGTGGGTAAGAATTTGCATAACTGTTTGGTGGACACGAGTGCCACGAGCAACCTCATGCCTTCAGATATATGTAAAATGCTAGGTCTGCAACCTGTTTCATCCAAATGCATGGTCTTGCAATTGGACCATTCAGAGGTAAATGTGGTAGGGACATTATATGATGTCAAGATTCAATTAAATTCTGAACCCAGGGTCCAGCAGGTTGTTGACATTCTGGTTGTTAATATCCCAAGTACGTATGGAATGTTACTTGCGAGGTATTGGATGAAAACTCTGAATGGCTATTTTTCAACAGACTACTCACATATGTGGCTACCATGGAAAGGAATTGCAAACCAAATCAGAGTGGAAAATGAACCGAGGCTTAAGGAGATTATAACAGATTTTAACAAGCTGAATGAAGTTCAGTTTTCTGAGCCAGAGCTAGGAGTTTATGCACTTGATGTTGAGAAAGTAGCTGAAGAGCCTAAATAGGAGACATGTCATGGTGGCTCTTTTGAGGAAAAGGATTTCACATGGTTGCTCAGATTTGATGGATCAAAATCTAGACAGGGAGCAGGAGTCGAGCTCACTGGCCCATGAGGTAAACCATTATTGGCTACCTATAGACTGCAATTTCCTTGCACGAACAATGTGGCAGAATACGAAGCATTGATCTTTGGTTTACGTCTAGCATTGAGAAAACATGTTAAATGCTTGAAGGTTTTGGGAGATTCTAAGTTGGTAGTCAAACAAATCAAAGGACAGTATATATGTCATGATAGGAGACTAAGCCTTTATAGAACTAGGGTTATGGACCTCATTGAGGAGTTCGATGCATTCAATATAGCCCTTATTTCTAGGAAAGGAAATCGAATAGTAGACTCTCTTGCAGTCGCCGCGGGCATGTTAAACCCGGTTGATATAAAAAGATGTAAAAAGTTTTCCATTGAACTGGTTCCTTGTCCATCAATACCCGATAATGTAAAGAATTTCCAGGTTTTTGAAAGTGACAGACACATTTTCAAATTTGTCACGAACTCGGGTATTTTTGAAAATCAGGTGATTGATGAGGAGCAAAGGTGGTAGGATGAAACAGAAGATGAAATTGAAACTGCATATCAATCCAAAAAAATTCCTAAAGGCGTGGCTTCATTGGAAAAGATGTTTGACATGGGATGTGTTGGTCCGGCTTTCATGCACACCCGGGAAAGGATGAGGCAAGGAAGCTCCGGAGACACCCACGGGACGGATCCCACTCATCTTTAGGATCTAGCTGGTTATCCAAGGTGCGAGTTACAGAGTTGGGTCGAATGGTAATTCACTCTTTTCCACTTCTGGAATAGATTTCAATATGGACTGCTTTGTTACCTTACAGGGGGTTCTTGAAATTGTTCAGTAGTTGCAAAATTTGTTGACAATCAGATTTAACTTGATTCTTGATCTAGCTCTCATGGGTCAGCAGATTTAAATAAAAGACAAACAAAGAAAATAAAAATAGATCATTCATCGAAAACAAAGAGAGGGTAGGGTAAGGCGAGAAGAGAAGTTTATCAGACATCAAGCTGTAAAACCCTAAACTATCAATTTTATCTATGCTATCAGCTTCACAACAGAACAAATCAAAGAAGAAAGTGTCCAGTCAGTCTAAGATCACTTTCAACTAAGAGCACAAGGCAGAGTGAAACAGATCTAGCAGAAAATTATAAATCCAAGGGCAGCTGGTTAAAACTGGTATCTTTCACCGACAACCTAGCTCACACAGTGAAGCCAAAGCAATTAGAATAAACTTAACCTTCAAATCTGTAATTTCCCCTAGCAGACAAGAGAACAACTGAAGCCTAACAGCATATTTAAACTTGATAATGTCAGATTTATAGCATATATCTAATAAAATTTAAATGGAACGGATAACAAAAGAAGATACACTTATCACACTCTGCAAAATATTAGGCTCCTGGCCATGCTATCACAGAAAAGCTAAAGCACATCAACTCTAAGTCCAGAAACAAAGGATTTCATAAGATTTGCAAGAAATTGCTTATAAGTCTTTTATTTCTAAGTCTCCGCCTCCCGCGATTACATTTAGAATATGTATTTATAGACTCAGGACAGACCCTGATCTTTTCAAAATATCTTGCTCAAACCCTAAATCTTATCGCACTTAAACCCTAGGACCCGGGTTTTACAATAAAAATCCATTTAAAATCAAATTCCAAATAGAACTTAACCCTTCGGCAAATCTGTGCAGTCAATTGCCATAAATGGAGAAGATAAAATCAAATGCAACTTGCATTCATCTGCAGCTGCAAATAAATGCCTCCATTAATTTTGCTGGTGAGTCGGATGAGTCACCACTTCTCCATCAATTTGATCCCGCAAATCCATCTTTGAGTTGAAATGGTCTTCATGCTATCAATTCTACAATAAATTTGTCATTGAATGCTCTCACCGATAGCTTCTCTCCTAGCATGGCGGTCCTTGACTAAATCTGCACTTTAAATTTGCCTTTATGGTCTTTCCCGGTTGTCCCGCAAGTGCCAGATGGAATCCTGCATGAAAGACAAAAAGATTATATTAGTACTTTAATAAACATTAAATCCAAGCTTAAAACATTAAAATAGATTAAAAACCGCAAAATAAGCTTGCATGTCAGCTTCTGTTTGTCTGCCTCATGCTTTGACACGTGTCGCTACCCCAGGATGCCTTCTGTTTCAGCTGAAATGCACTTTCGGCTCATTTGAGGACTTTCTCTCTCCTATCGTGATTATGCGACATGTCGCGATTTCGTGACATGTCACGAAATCGCGACGTCTCCAGCGCTGCGCTGCTTCTCCCCCTGTCGGCCGCAAAAATGCGACATGTCGCGAAATCGTGCCTCTTGCCGGTGGCCGTACAACTTCCTCAAAACGTGCAGTGCGTCGCTACCATTTTCTTACTTTGCCTTCGAAACATGCAGCGCATCGCTGCCACTTTTCACCCCTATCTTCGAAACATGCAGCGCATCGCTGCACCCTTTAGCCCGCGATTTTGAGACGTGCAGCGCATCGCTGCAATTTTCGGACTTAGCCACTTTTTCTCCTTTCCAGTCGCGAAAACGTGACATGTCACGATTTCGTGACATGTCGCGAAATCGCGCTGGTCCGTACTGATCTCTTCTCTCTCCTCCGGTAGACAGCGATTTTGCGACACTTTCCAAAAATGGAAATGTCGCGATATCGTGACACTTCAAAAAATGGAAAGTGTCGCGATTTCGCTACACAAAAATGACTTGGCGGATTTTTGACTCTTCAGCCCACTTTCTCTCTCCTACCGCGAAAATGCGACATGTCACGATTTCGTGACATGTCGCAAAATCGTGCCCTTCCGTACAGTTCATCTTCTCTCTCCAAAAGTTGTCGCGATTTCGCGACATGTCACGAAATTGCGTCCTTTCTGGCACTTAGCCGATTTTCATGCATTTTCTCTCTCTTGTCGCGAAAATGCGACATGTCGTGATTTCGCGACATGTCATGATTTCACGCTGATCCGTACAACTTGCTTCTCTCTCCTCTGGCCGGTAGCGATTTCGCGACACTTCCAAAAATGGAAATGTCGCGATATCGTGACACTTCCAAAAATGGAAAGTGTCACGATTTCGCTACGCAAAAATGACTTGGCGGATTTTCTATTTTCCTGTCGCGATTTCGTGACATTTTCGAAAATGGAAGTGTCGCGATATCGCGACACTACCAAAAATGGAAAGTTTGATTTTTCATGAATTTATGCAACTGTTTTCTGAATTTTTCTCGATATCGGTGCAATATTTTCTTTGGCATGAATGATTTCTAGCATGTAAAAAGTGAATTCTTGGATAACATAGCTAGAATGCAAGAAAAAGCACAACTTTAAAAATGAGGCAAGCAAAATCTGAATTTAAAACTGAAAATGATCAAGAGGGTCCCTGCTGCAAAAATGAAAGTTCAGGATTTTCTAAGGATGGAATCTCATTTTTCAGTGGGGGTGTGTTGCTTCTCAACAAATGGCGATATCTGCGGGTAAAATAGTAACACTATTTTAGAACCCAAGACTCTGGTTTCAAAACAAAAAGACCATGCATCATGCCTTGTCACAGACATTCTTCACAATAAATTGACTGCTAACTTCCAGCTATTTAAAATTTCCCAAGGACATACTAGGCTGAATTACTTCAAGGAAGATTTCTGATGTGCAATTTCAAAAGGGTATAAAACTTTCTTCAAGGATGACTGAATTGAATGATAACTTGGATTAATCAACTTTTCTAGATTGTAAAAGGGGAAACCGAGTAGAGCTCTGTTTACTAGTTTAGCCTTTTACAGCCTAGACAGAGTTACCCTTTAGATTTACACGACCCAATTTAAAACTGCAGGGCAGAATCTAATATTGGCTGTCTCTTTTAATATATAACTCTTTTTTTCTCTTTTTTCTTCTTCTTTTTTTTTTTTATATCTCTCCCTCTGAAATATATCAATATCTGAGATGCTTTTAGGGAAATCACAATTTTCTTTTATCATTTGATCAATCCGGAAACTGTTTCAGTCTAGGCATTGATAGCCTCTGGTGACACCCAAATAATTGCATGAACCATAGTCCCCTCTTATAACCAGCTTTTCTTGGATTCCCCGGGAGTTCCTCCAACTAAACAACATAGTAGTTTTTCTATCATTAAAATAACTGTGGCAAGTAAGACACAAGATCCAATCATCTCTCTGCCTTTGTCCTGAATAACAAAATAGCTCTACTGTTCAGTGCAAGTAGACTATCTCAATTGGAATAATAATGACCATGAACACTGGATTGAGGCTGGATTGATCAGCTTAGAATAAACAATTTTTAGCAGGCTGACTTTTCATTGATGCTCAGACAAAGGCAAAGAACATAATTTTTAGAAGCCAAAGGACTTTGCACAGACTTTCAAGGACAGAGACAGGCCTCTAAAGCAAAACAAAAATAAAAACTGCACAGACTAAAGCACAGAACTGCACAGGCAAATGGAATAAAATAAACTGAATAGACAGCAAAGAAAAGAACTGAAACAAATGACTGGACAGACAGCAAAGAAAAGGAAAAGCAGGGAAGAAAATAAAAACTGTACAGGCAATAAAAGAAATAAACTAAAAGAACTGAAGCAAATAAAAACTGTTGAACTGCAGCAAAGCTAAATTGCAACAGCACTGAAATAAACTAAAGCAACTGAAATAAATTAAACTGCAACTGTACAAACATTGAAAGGAAAAGAAACTGCACTGACAAAAGGAATAAATTGCACAAGCTAAAACTAAAAAACAATTAAAGAAAACTGAAAAACTACAACTGTACAGACATTTAAAAATAAAACTGCACTGACAAAGAAATAAAACTGAAAAACAATTAAAGAAAACTGAAAAACTGCAACTGTACAGACAACTAAAGATTAAAAATAAGATGAAGCAACTGAAAGAACTGCAGAGCATTAAAATTAAACTAAAACAGATTAAAAGCGTACAGACATTTAAAAATAAAACTGCACTGACAAAGAAATAAAACTGAAAAACTTCAAAGCTTATTTACAATGTATACATATGTTACAACTTCCCTTCATACTCAAAAAATGCAGCAGTTGGGAAAGCAGAGAAATGGTGCCTTAAAAAAAATTTGACCATGTGCAAGTAATTTAGAAAAATTACCTTTCAGGTCCTGTTGACGAAATGCACTCAGACTGTGCTTCAAAAATTTTCTATCTGGGAAAGACTTGTGTTTACTGTCTTCCCTGTCCCATTTGAAAAACAAATCTGCAACTCCTTCAAATTAAACAAATCATATAATAACAAATCATATGATAACATGTTTATGCTTCTAATTGAAGGGTTTGCAGAATTCTTTCAAAAGGATTGAATGTAAAAAACCCCAGGATCAAATACCTTAAAATCTTGATAGACCCAGACCACCACATCTTCAAAATTATGTGACAACTGAAAGAAATCATGTTTTATTTGTATGCCCTGGTTCTTAACAACTTGAACATTTTGTGGTTCTGCTGTACTGCTTCAATATCTAGGACTTCGATATTTTTCCCTCTAGCAGAATGCTTACAATTTTCCTTTTCACCTGAGCCTTGCTTAGATTTAACCTCATCAATGTGCAATGTCCAAACATCATGGTTGTGATTGATTAGGGCTGTAACTGTTCCCACCTTTTCAGTTGCCAAATTATAAACTCCAATATTTGCATCAACACAGTTTATAGCCTTTTCTTTGATATTATGTTCAGAAGTTGCAGGCTTATGTTGAGACAGTTCATCAATTCCAAGTTGGCTAACCACATTCATATTTACTATCTTTTCCTCCTTATCTTGAAATCCAACAGGTGGTCCAGAGTAAGCCTCAATCAAGCTATCATTTTGTTCAACAATCTGAGGCAGTTCATAGAGGGTGATGTCAGCTTTAAGTTTCCTCATATCCTCAATGATGTTATCCTCCTCAGTTACTTCTGCATAGTGACATTGAATCTCACTTTCATCATCCTCTAATGAGGAAGGATCATTATTAAGTTCTGGACTCTCACATTTCAAATTATAACTATCCATTTTGAACTGTTGAACATCTCGCATTTCATCCACAGGAGTCTGTACAAGACTTTCTGTCTCCTTAGGAAAAGTGACAGAATCTGAAACCCTGGTTGTACTATTTTTGGGTGAACTAGAAATATCAATATTTCTTTGATCTCTAGGGAAATTTAACTCACCAAGAAAAACTTCAGATTTTGGTGATGTCAGATCATAATTGTTCAGTTCAAGCACCTGCACTTTGAATTTGTCAACACTTTTCTCTGTATTTTGCACATGCTGAGTGGATGTCACAGTTAACAGAGTCTCCTTGGGTAGAGCATGACATGTTGGCACTAACTCATGATGTGGAATGGGGTCTGGAATAGGCATGTTCTGTGTCACATAGGATATCAAAGGACTGCTCAAAATTTGAGGCCCTAACTGTATTTCAAGAATTATGGCTTCTTTATAAGCACCTGCCAGGGTTGTAATATTGATGTCTCTCTTGAGGAAAATAGAGGTCACTGAATCCAATGCATTCTTGTAGATTTCTAAGGCCAGATTTGCATTTGGGATGTAATGGCCAGTCATTCTATCGTAAGCTCTTTGGAACCTCATATTGAAAGACCTGACAGTTTCTCCCGACTCTCTCTTGATTCTGGAAAATTGTTGGTATAACACAATGGGGTCTATCACTTTCCCAAATTGTGATATAAAAGCTTTCTCTAGATCATCCCAGCTAGTAATGGAATTGCTGGTGAGGTTTAAAAACCAGTCATAAGCTCCCTCCTGGAGAGTGAACGGGAAAAATCTGCAGGCAACATCTTCATCTTTGTATATTTAACAATCTTAAAGCATTTTTGAAAGCCAACAAGTGTTCTTCTGCAGTTCTTGTCCCATCATATTTATATTTGGGGAGATATCTTTTTGGATTTCTGGGCAAGTCATGGGCTATACCCGGGATATTCAAAGCGGTGGGGCCTAACCAATTTGCCATTATTACTTGGCTGACAGTGATATTCGATTTGTAATTGGATAAGCGCCAGTGGAGATAAAACTGTTCTGAACTTGAGGTCTTCTCTGGCAATTTCAAAAACTGTACTGACAATTTAAAAACTGCACTGACAATTTAGAAAACTGTACTGACAATTTACAAAATTGTACTGACAATTTACAAAACTGTCCGAAGTTCACTGTGGGTCCTTCAAAATGTTGCTGTTATGCCCTTACAATACTTGAACTGAGTTCAGGCCCTCCTTCTAGCGCCAATTAGGTGTTGGCTGAGGAGGAGGGGAAAATTGGCTACCAGACTTTGGATAAAATACAGCTTTACGAGTTCCACATACAGTCGGATTTCTCAACTCAAGTGCACTAAGAACAGATGTTCTGGGGCCCTCCTTCTATCGCCAATTAGGTTGTTGGTCCGGCTTTCATGCACACCCCGAGAAAGGATGAGGCAAGGAAGCTCCGGAGACACCCACGGGACGGATCCCACTCATCTTTAGGATCTAGCTGGTTATCCAAGGTGCGAGTTACAGAGTTGGGTCGAATGGCAATTCACTCTTTTCCACTTCGGGAATAGATTTCAATATGGATTGCTCTGTTACCTTACGGGGGGTTCTTGAACTTGTTCAGTAGTTGCAAAAGTTGTTGACAATCAGATTTAACTTGATTCTTGATCTAGCTCTCATGGGTCAGCAGATTTAAATAAAAGACAAACAAAGAAAATAAAAATGGATCATTCATCGAAAACAAAGAGAGGGTAGGGTAAGGCAGAAAGAGAAATTTATCAAACATCAACTGTAAAACCCTAAACTGTCAATTTTATCTATGCTATCAGCTTCACAACATAACAAATCAAAGAAGAAAGTGTCCAGTCAGTCTAAGATCACTTTCAACTAAGAGCACAAGGTAGAGTGAAACAGATCTAGCAGAAAATTATAAATCCAAGGGCAACTGGTTAAAACTGGTATCTTTCACCGGCAGCCTAGCTCACATAGTGAATACAGAGCAATTAGAACAAACTTAACCTTCAAATCTGTAATTTCCCCTAGCATACAAGAGAACAACTGAAGCCTAACAGCATATTTAAACTTGATAATGTCAGATTTATAGCATATATCTAATAAAATTTAAATGGAACGGATAACAAAAGAAGATACACTTATCACACTCTGCAAAATATTAGGCTCCTGGCCATGCTATCACAGAAAATCTAAAGCACATCAACTCCAAGTCCAGAAACAAAGGATTTCACAAGATTTGCAAGAAATTGCTTATAAGCCTTTTATTTCTAAGTCTTCGCCTCCCGCGATTACATTTAGAATCTGTATTTATAGACTCAGGACAGACCCTGATCTTTTCAAAATATCTTGCTCAAACCCTAAATCTTATCGCACTTAAACCCTAGGACCCGGGTTTTACAATAAAAATCCATTTAAAATCAAAGTCCGAGATAGAACTTAACCCTTCGGCAAATCTATGCAGTCAACTGCCATAAATGGAGAAGATAAAATCAAATGCAACTTGCATTCATCCGCAGCTGCAAATAAATGCCTCCATTAATTCTGCTGGTGAGCCGGATGAGTCACCACTTCTCCATCAATTTGATCCCGCAAATCCATATTTGAGTTGAAATGGTCTTCATGCTATCAATTCTACAATAAATTTGTCATTGAATGCTCTCACCGGCAGCTTCTCTCCTAGCATGGCGGTCCTTGACTAAATCTACACTTTAAATTTGCCTTTATGGTCTTTCTCGGTTGTCCCGTAAGTGCCAGATGGAATCCTGCATGAAAGACAAAAATATTAAATTAGTACTTTAATAAACATTAAATCCAAGCTTAAAACATTAAAACAGATTAAAAACTACAAAATAAGCTTGCATGTCGGCCTCTGTTTGTCTGCCTCACGCTTTGACATGTGTCGCTACCCCAGGATGCCTTTTGTTTCAGCTGAAATGCACTTTCGGCTCATTTGAGGACTTTCTCTCTCCTATCACGATTCTGCGACATGTCACGATTTGGCGACATGTCACGAAATCACGACGTCTCCAGCGCTGCGCTGCTTCTCCCCCTGTCGGCCACGAAAATGCGACATGTCACGATTTCGTGACATGTCGTGAAATCGTGCCTCTTGCCGACGGTCGTACAACTTCCTCAAAACGTGCAGCGCGTCGCTACCATTTTCTTACTTTGCCTTCGAAACATGCAGCGCATCGCTGCCACTTTTCACCCTTGTCTTCGAAACATGCAGCGCATCGCTGCACCCTTTAGCCCGTGATTTTGAGACGTGCAGCGCATCGCTGCAATTTTCGGACTTAGCCACTTTTTCTCCTTTCCAGTCGTGAAAACGTGACATGTCGCAATTTTGTGACATGTCACGAAATCGTGCTGGTCCGTACTGATCTCTTCTCTCTCCTCCGACAGACAGCGATTTTGTGACACTTTCCAAAAATGGAAATGTCGCGATATCGCGACACTTCCAAAAATGGAAAGTGTCACGATATCGCGACACAAAAATGACTTGGCGGATTTTTGACTCTTCAGCCCACTTTCTCTCTCCTGTCGTGAAAATGCGACATGTCACGATTTCGTGACATGTCGCAAAATCGCGCCCTTCCGTACAGTTCATCTTCTCTCTCCAAAAGCTGTCGCGATTTCGCGACATGTCATGAAATCGCGCCCTTTCTGGCACTTAGCCGATTTTCATGCATTTTCTCTCTCTTGCCGTGAAAATGCGACATGTCGCGATTTCGTGACATGTCGCGATTTCGCGCTGATCCGTACAACTTGCTTCTCTCTCCTCTGGCCGGTAGCGATTTCGCGACACTTCCAAAAATGGAAATGTCGTGATATCGCGACACTTCCAAAAATGGAAAGTGTCGCGATTTCGCTACGCAAAAATGACTTGGCAGATTTTCTATTTTCCTGTCACGATTTCGTGACATTTCCGAAAATGGTAGTGTCGCGATATCGCGACACTACCAAAAATGGAAAGTTTGATTTTTCATGAATTTATGCAACTGTTTTCTAGATTTTTCTCAGTATCGGTGCAAGATTTTCTTTGGCATGAATTATTTCTAGCATGTAAAAAGTGAATTCTTGGATAACACAGCTAGAATGCAAGAAAAAGCACAACTTTAAAAAGGAGGCAAGCAAAATCTGGATTTAAAACTGAAAATGATCAAGAGGGTCCCTACTGCAAAAATGAAAGTTCAGGATTTTCTAAGGATGGAATCTCATTTTTCAGTGGGGGTGTGTTGCTTCTCAACAGGATGCAAGACCAAGAAAGGAAAAAAATTCCCACTCCCTAAAGATGCATGTGATTCAATTAATCTAGGGAGTGTAGACAATCCAAAGGAGGTGTACATAGCAAAGGCATGTACAGAGGAAGAACGGAGCAATACAATGCAGGCATTGAAGCATTACATAGATTGTATTGCTTGGAATTACAATGAATTGAAAACATACAACCAAGACATCATCACACATACCATCCCTTTGAAGCCAGACTCCAAGCCTTTTAGGCAAATACAGCGAGTTGTTAACCCGCTATTGGAGCCTTTGATCGAAAAGGAGGTTAAAATATTATTGGAAGTGAAAATCATTTTTCCTATTAGGCACTCAACATGGGTGGCTAACCTCGTTCCAGTGAGAAAAAAGAGTGGAGAGATTAGGTTGTGCATAGATTTTTGAAATCTTAATAAAGCCTCTCAAAAGGATAATTATCCATTGCCATCAATCGATAAAATTCTACAAATGGTAAATGGATATGAAATGATGTCCTTTCTTGATGGGTATTCTGGGTACAACCAGATTCTTATACATCCAGATGACAGGATGAAAACAGCCTTCACTACCAAGTGGGGGACATTTGCATATAAGAGAATGTTGTTCGGACTGTTAAATGTTGGTGCAACTTTTCAACGCGCCATGGATTATGCATTCAAAGGACTCATAGGCAAATGCATCATCGTGTATGTGGATGATATCCCAGTTTTCTCGAAGAAGAGAGAGGACCATGTCAAAGATTTAAAGAAAGTGCTTCAAAGATGCAGAGAACATGGAATTTCCTTAAATCCCAAAAAGTGCATTTTCGAAGTAACGAAGGAAAATTGTTGGGTCACATCATTTCAAAATATGGAATATCCATCGACCCGGAGAAAGGATACAAGCTATCCAAAACTTACCTCTCCCGAGTAGTAAAAAGAATTGAGATCTTTCTTTGGGCGAAGTTAATTTTGTGAGGAAGTTTATCTCTAGCTTTTTTGAGATAGCCAAACCTCTAAACAAGATGCTCAAGAAAGATGTGGATGTAAAATGGAACGAGGAAAGTATAGTGGCCTTCCAGAACATCAAAGATGCCATTTCCAGGGCCCCGATCCTTATAAGTCTAGACTATTCCAAACCTTTCTTCATTTATGCTTTTGCATCAGAACACTCCTTTGCGAGTGTCTTAACCCAAAAAGGCGAGGATAGTGCCAAAAAACCCATAGCATTTTTAAGTGCCCCCCTAAAATATGCTCAATTAAGGTATTCAATCCTTGATAAGCAAAATGTACGCACTTTTTAAAACGATAAAAAAATTTACACATTACATTGTGCACAGCAGAGTTATTGCCATTGTGCCTGACTCTGCTGTTAAGACCATGTTTTTACAAAATGAACTAGGTGAGAAAAGAGGGAAATGGATTTCCACCATCCAGGAATTTGATCTTGAAATCCAACCTATGAAACTAGTTCGAGGAAAGGGACTGGCGAAGGCGATCGTATAAAATAATCCGCAAATAACAGGCCAATGCTCGAATACAGAATACATTGCTAGGGATGACTGGTATGTTGATATTGTGCAATTTTTATTGACTGGTAAGTGTCCTTCTAATCTGAATTCAACACAGAGAAGAGCTTTAAGGCTTAAGTCTATCAATTATCTGATGAAATCTGGTGTTCTTTACAATAAGAATCATGAAGGAATCTACCTGAGGTGCTTGAGCAAAGAAGAAGCTGCCAGGGTGTTGCAGGAATTTCATGGGAAACATGGAACTGGTCATGGTGCAAAAAATGCTACAGCACATCAAATCCTGAGAGCAGGATACTACTGGCCCCACATTTGCAAAGATGCACATGCCCATGTACGATCTTGTCATATCTATCAAGTGGCTGCCAATAGAGAAAGAAATGCAGCCATGCCGTTACAACCTGTAGTTGAAATGAGACCATTTGCATAGTGGGGACTAGATTTTATCGGGGTTATTAACCCAAATTCATCTGATTCCCATAAATTCATATTGACAACTACATATTACTGTACAAGGTGGACAGAAGCGATTCCTACTAAACATGCCACCACAAACGTTGTGATTAAATTCCTTGAGGACCAAATTATAACAAGATTTGGAATGCCCGATTCTATTGTCAGTGACAATGGTAAAGCGTTTATTTCTACGCAATTTGCAGATTGGGCATATGATAACAAAGTGAGCTTAAAATTTGCATTCAATTATTATCCTCAAGGAAATGGTCTGGCCGAATCTTCAAATAAAAATTTATTGAACATCATTAAGAAGTTCTTTGGAAAAGAACCCTCGGGATGGCATAGCCAATTGAAGTTTGCCCTTTGGGCGAGATAGGACAGTGAAAGAATCTATAGGGAATACTCCCTATCATTTGGTCTATGGGCAAGACCCGATATTTCTTGCAAATTTGAAGTTGCAGACCTTGCATTTCATACAAGAGTATTTGGGGACAGATGATCAAGTTGAAGCCAGGTTGAGTCAGTTGTTGCATCTTGATGAAAAGAGAGAAGAAGCCATGAATCACATGATTAAGCACCATGAAGTTATCAAAAGATGGTTTGATAGAAGGGCCAAAGTTACGTCATTCAGAATTTCAGATTTGGTATTACTATGGGACAAAAGACATGAGGAAAAATGGAATCATCAAAAGTTTGATTGTCTTTGGTTAGGCCCATATCGGATTTCAGAGATTCTTGGGAAGAATACCTTCAGGCTAAAAACTTTAGAAGGGAGATATTTCATGCTACCGGTTAATGGGCAGATTTTAAAGCATTATTTTAGCCCTTAGGTTGTGAGATTTTGATATTATTCTTTTGGTTTTGGTGGGGATTTTCAGTTTTTGTTTTTATTGTTTAGGATTGTTAGTCTAGCTAAGATTTTGGTGGTGGATTTGATTTCAATTGACATGTTTTGTTAATTTTTTTTTTTTTTTTTTATATATAAATAAAAAAAAAAAAGTGAGATGTCAACTTATGCTTAAGGTTAGGAGAATATGAAATATTGGAATTGTCCTATAAAAGCTCCACAAGTAACACAAACATCTTAAGTTATATTGCTTGATTTTGTGATGCATGAAAGAGTCAGTTTTGCATGACAAATCATTTCATTTGCAAGTCAAGAGATAATGCATTCATGTTCCATCTCACCTCACATATGCATTCCATCTTAGTTACATATGCATCTTAGGTACAAATCATTAAAGTATGTCAATCCCTCTTAGGGTTGTGTTATAACATAAACATAAGAATGAGTCCTAAGGTTGGAAACTGAGTCTTGAGATATCTAGAACCAAGCATGTCTCATACATTAAAAAGGATCTTGAGCAAAATTATCAAAACCTAACTTTGAGGAAAGGGTTGGGCGAAAGAAGTATTTCATGTCTATCATATTTATGCAGCATGATCCTTAAACAGTGGTTTTGACCACTTCCATTAAGCTTAAAGCCTAAAATCAGAGTAGTAAGGATAGGGCCAAATCCTCATCGAAATTAGGTTGAGGATCCAATTCCCCAAAGCTTTGATTTGACCTAAATGGAGTAGTAAGGATAGGGCATAAATTCTCATCTCACTTAGGTTGAGAATCTGATTCCCCAAAGCTCCTATGTCTCATTTCACAATAAATATTGGATTGGAAGGATCGTACTACTTGTCCTCTGCAAAGGATGGGTAGTCATCCCCAAGGTCTAAGCAACAAAATTAATATTTTCCATTTACATCTAAAGTTTGGATTGGAAGGATCGTACTACTTGTCCCTGGCAAGGATGGGTAGTCATCCCTAAGGTCCAAGAAGTAAAGAATAAAAAATATATATATATAAAAAAAAAAAATTCCATCTCATCTTTATATTGGATTGGAAGGATCGTACTACTTGTCCTCTGCAAAGGATGGGTAGTCATCCCCAAGGTCCAAAGAAATGAAGATAATTTTTGGATTGTGGGGTAAGATATGCCCATGCATGGCAACATGTCTTGTCTAAAAAACAAGACCACTGATTTTCCAAAGGGTTAGACTAGCATGACCATTTCTTCCATAATTGGTTTAATTATTTTGCTCAAAGTGAGGTAATGAATTCTAAATCAGAATAGTAAGGATAGGGTTAAACTCTCATCTTGGTTGGTTGGGAGTCTGATTCTCCAAAGTTCTGATTTCACATTCACTTGCACATGGGTTCAAGATAGTAGGGACTCATAACCAACTTTGGGATATAATAAGTGGATCCTAAGAGGGTTTGGCAAATCTTGAATTTTTGTACATGATACTAGAAGAAATATTATGCATTTTATAAAAGCGAGATCTCCTAGCATATTCATTAGGTTACACAAATCATTCACAATCTCATATATGCATTCATGCAAAACTGACAATGGAGTGTGGATCAATTTCAAACGATAGGGAAAGAAATTCATTGCACACACTGAGCTAATACTTGATGATTCTAATGATTCATATACTTCTGGTCTTTGGGCATTTGTTTTTATTGCTTATGTGTTAACACATATTTTTGAGTTTGTATGTGTTTCAGGTTGGGTTCTTACTAAAATGCTCAAGAGCATTTGACAACAGAGTCACCATTTATTGTGGCTGATCCACAACACACCCCAAAATTAGGGACCCACCTTTTTTGCAGGCTTTTAGAGGAAATCTCAGTGACACAGATGCTAAAAATGAAGAAAAGGGTAAAAAATGCACAAGTGTAGAAAGTGTCGCAAAATCACGACATGTCGCTCCATCGCTGCCGAAAGAGGAGAGAGAAAAGGAAAATGAAAAAGTGTCGCGAAATCGTGACATGTCGCTCCATCGCTGCCGAAAGAGGAGAGAGAAAAGGAAAATGAAAAAGTGTCACAAAATCGTGACATGTCGCTCCATCGCTGCCGAAAGAGGAGAGAGAAAGGCAAAATGGAAAGGCGTAGCGATATCACGACGCATCGCAAAATCGCGGGTCAAACTGGTCAAACGGCATGAAGTGAAAAGCGTCACAAAATCGCTACAGGTTGCGGCCGAGAATGTACGAAGTGAAAACGTCGCAAAATCGCGACAGGTTGCAGCCAAAGCAGCGTCGGGTGAAAAGCGTCGCGAAATCATGACAGATTGCAGGTGGAAGGCATGAAACGAAAAAACGTCATGAAATCGCGACAGAAGCAAGCCCAGTTGTACGGAACAGAAAAGGCATAGCGAAATCGCGACAAAAATCAGCAAAGGTGCATGAAGCGCAAAATGGTCACGAAATCGCGACAGAATCTATCGAAAGGCGTGAAGAGAAAAAATGGTCGCGAAATCGTGACAGAAAGCAGCAAAGGGGGATGAAGCGAAAAGGCATCATGAAATCACGATAGGTTGCGGTTTCACGGCTCCGAAGCAGGGAAGCGTACGGAGATCAAAACGGTAGCGAAATCGCGACAGATTGCGGCAAGAGGGCCCGAAGGAGAAAATGGTCACGAAATCGCGATGAGTTGCGACCGAAGCATATGGAGAACAAAAGCGTCGCAATATCATGACATGTCGTGATTTCGTGACATGTCGTGATTTCGTGACATGTCACGTTTTTTCGCTGTGAAAGTGAAGGAGCAAGGCCGCAGGCTATTTCTGGTCGCGATTTTCATGGGACCATTATGAAACATGCAGAAACGCATCGAACACATGGTGCAAAGGCATGAGGTTTATGATAACGCTTCAGAGCGATGGTTACAGTATGCAGACAGGACCAAACATTTCAAATTCAAGCGAAAGGTCAAAGCATCAAAGAAGCGAGAAAATGAAACGAAGCGTTCTGGGAGGTGAAACAAAACGACGCAGGTGAACCGAAGAGCCGTGCCAGACAGTATAAAATTGGAAGCACAGATTGAACAGAGGGTTGGAAATTGCTGCTAGCAGAGTTGCAGAAACAAGGGCTTCATGCCATTTTGGGCCTGCACTTGGGCAATTTCCTTCATTTGTTCTAGATTTGTTTAACCTGGAACATTCTGTAATTGTAATTGATACATCATTCTAATACAGAAATACAGAGAGTTGACATCTTATTGATAAGAAAGAAGGAGTCATTATGCATGCAAGATTTAATGCTTTATTTTCCCTTTCAAATTTCTAGGCTTTTAGATGAAGTTTAATGCAAATGTTTTTGGTTGCTTCATGCGAATGCCTAAAATCTGAAATTGCAGTAAAAACCCAGAAACCCGCACCTAGCTTATCTGGATTGTGCGAATTTGCAGGTTCAATAGGTTAGGTTGCATGCATAAACCTCATTATCTTCGGTTTTATCAATCAAGATGGTAGCATTCTGGACATAGTTTAGTTGCATCTTCATTTGCATGCATTTTATTTTCAAACCCTTATTTCATTTTCTGTATTTTAATTACAGTCATTTAAATAAATAACTGAAAATTCATTAAAGCTCAGAGTCCATTGCAAATCCAAATTAAAGTAAACTATAGTGCCCCTTGTTAATATCCACTTGCAAACCCTAAGGTATTCCCAACATTCAAATTGAAAAACATCATTGGTGAATGAAGAACCATCACAACAGGAACCTTGGAGAAATTATTTAGTCATAATTTCTTTGCAAGCAGAGGATTTTGGGACTCAGATCCTACCGGAGAGTGTTCTTTCACAACTGGGTGAAAACACCACTCAACAAGATATAAAGATACATATTTGGGAAACATGAATAAGGAATGAAATAACCAATTGTACCAAAAATAAGATCAAAATATGAAGGTCTTGGATATATAGGACAAATGAGCAACAAGTAATTAGGAACTAAATTTGTGATAGGAAATAGTAACATCAAACCTATGATAGAGATTGATAGAATCAATAATAATGAAGGACAAAATGGAAAAAGGAATTTTGTAATAGAAAATAGATGCAATCATTGTGGTAGATATGGACATAAGATAGAGAGATGTTGGAATCTCCATAGTTGTAAAATTTATGGACATAATCATTCACAAATGTTTTATCTACAAAATGAAAATAAATACTACAAAGTAAAAGTGGATTGTGTATGGATAAACATGAATGAATGGGATAATATGAAATGAATTTTGTATGGGTTATACAAAAGGAAACCAAGTACAATAAAATGTTGCTTGCATAAAATTTGAAAGCAACAAAAGTTTAGGATATTATCACTAGGTAAGAAAAACCAATGAAGGGCAGGATTTTGTTTTTGGAAAACCAACTCAAGAAGAAAGTTAGCCATTGTCATTTTGATTTAGATATTGAAATGAGTTTTGAATAAAGCTATCTAAGAGAGTAATATGGTAAAAATTAATATTCAGAACGTAAGAAGCTTCCTACAATAGATAGATAAGACTTTCATCTTCAATTGCTTGAAGGTCATGAGCTTTCCTCATGCAAGGATTGATTTGAGTTGAATTTAAGTCTACAATGTAGTTTAATCTCTCAAAGATAGAATTTGATAAAGATATATTGAGTTTACCTATTCCAAGAATATATTTGGCATAAAATATGGCCTGTAAAATTGATTCAAGTATTGAATATAAACCTTCATATTGAAATTGAAAGCAGATTAAGGAGGTCCATCTTAAGTATATTGGTCCTTAGTAAGAGAAGAGACCATTAATCTAAGCTTTTTCTATAGATATAGAAAGCATCTATAGTGATGATCCTACATATATGATGATCTTATAAATATTCTAGTGGATGACCTAGAGGTAGAGTTCTAGAGGTAGTGATATATAGGTAATAATCAAGTGGCAGTGAACCAGAGGAAGTGATCTATAAGCAAAGACCCAAAGATAGTTACTTAAAGGTAGGTCCATTGGTAGTGACCTAGAGGTAGTGACCTAGAGACATGTAGTTTATAAAATAAATACCTAATGAAGATTGCATACATCCAACCATGATAGAGTTAGAGCTGAAGAATAAAAATTGAAGAAGAATCAGAGAGTAAAAAAAAAAATTCTACCAAATAATGTAATACGGGGGGTGTTGGAAATATTACATTATTTCACCCCCTTGTAATATTAGTTTGGTATATGATTTATATTTGTATAATGTATGTGTCAATATGAGAGAAATTGCAAGGTGTCAAGAGATAATGAAGAGTCACATGATATGTGAAAATATGAGAGATTTATCTTTATGATAGGAATATGAAAGGTTGCATTTCTCGAATGCTTGAGGAGAGAAACAATTAGAGTATTAAAAATTCATGTAAAATGATATATTATAGGTAAAGCTTCATGCAATGTAACCAATCTATACCATTCATGTAATCTTATGATATTGTGTATATCTGAGTTTTATTTGTGATATATTATTCTTATTTTCATATTGAGATTCATATTTAGTTTGATTATTTTCATTCATTTGATTTACACTATATCCTAGAATAAGCTATCTATAATTTAATCCATTATGAAAGATAACATTATCTTAATAATAGAAATACTATTAAGTAGTGAGGAATGTATGGATCCATTCAAAAATATTTTGGATATGGGAGATTGTTTGAGAATTTCTTCTATATGATCTTTTAAAGGTATTGTGACAATATGGGGCAAACACAAATGGGATGGACAATTGTCTATAAAAAAAATTAATTGAGTTACTAGCTTATTTTGTGGGAAAGAGGAAAACATCAAAGTTGGGATTATAAATATATATCTTCCAACTATAGTTTTTCCTTGTGAAAGATGTTGCTAGGACATTAGCTTATTTATATCAAATTTAATGATGATTCATAATATCATCAATGGATTATTTGGGATACTTCAAACATAGTTCTATCTCCTTTAAAAAATAAGGATGACACTATTGGATGAACCAAATAAATGGAGGATTTTGCTTCATTTTTCGATTCAAATACAATTTGGAATGATATTATTTCAAGGTTTTGGTATACATGGGATAATAGACACATTGGGTAAACTCATATAGTAGAAATATAGGAGAAATCTATGCTATGCAACACACGATTACAAATAAAATATACAATATTGTTAGATATTTTATTACAAATAAGATCAAGTTACAAACCCTTTGTTTAAGATGTGATTTAATCAATAATGGTCATCCAAATTCATTTCACGTTAAGTCTATGTGGCTTCAAGGCCCTAATTTATTTTATGTGTTTAGGTTATGGTGGTATGAAGCAAAGTTTGGAGGATCATGTATATGTAGGTTTATTAAAAGATAATATATCTAAAGGGGTAAATGAATACTTGGAATGCCAACTCTTTTATTAACATATTTGAATAAAAGAAGGAAATTGAATCTAAGCTCAAATATTTTACAATAGGTAGTAGAGATCAATGGAATGGGTTAAACTACTCATGTATAATAAAAACAATTACTTTCTTAATGTCATAATGTATTTAAAAATATGAATCATATTGGTTCCAAAATTCTAGAAAGGTATGGCTCAAGGATGAAGATAGAACTATAAAATGTTTTTATGCTATAGCCAAAATAATTTTTTCTTTTCACTACATAAAAAAATTGAACTTTTGAAGAAAAAAATGTTGAAGAATAAGAAGATATTAGGGAATGGAGAAAATTATTGTTTCTTATATGTTTTATCAAATGTTCAACAAGATAAGGAGGCTTATGGAAATATTTTAAAAAATATTCCATCAATTACAATGTAAGTAAAAAATAAAATGTTGATGAAGAAGATCTCTATGGAGGTGCTACACGATGCAAATTTCTCATTATATCCTAATAAAGAGCCTAATGTTGATGGATTTATTATAATCTTATTTAAAATATATATATATTTGTTAAACAGTAATATGTCGGTTACAACTAAAGAGGGTTATAAAAGGAAGGCTATAGTAAGTGAGATCAATGCTACCATTATTACATTGATCTCTCCAAGAAATACGAGACTAAGTATTTTAATATTTTTTCTTGTAAACCTCTGTAATATAATTTATATATTTTTAAAATTATGCCAAACAAGTTGAAAATGCAATCTAGATTGTGTTATTTTAGAGAAGCAAGGTGGTTTCATTCATAGTAAATAAATCATTGATAATGCAATCATCACACAAAATATAAAATATTCACTTCATTTCATTACAAAATAAAGTATTCTTATGAAATTAGATACAAAAAAAGCATATTATAGGGGTTTGCTAGAGTTTTCTATATGACATTCTTAGAAAGTTTGATTTTGAACAAGGTTGGTGTGAATGAATTAGATGTATTGTAGCACTCTAATTGTTTTTATTCTAGTCAATGGATTCACTACTAGATACTTTGATTCATCTCACAGACTTCTTTAAGGTGACCCAATATCTCCTTATCTATTCATTATTCTTGTTGAGGCATTAGGGAGAGATTTCTTAAGGGTAAAAAACCAAAGGAAATATAACAATTATTTAGGTTACTGTTGACACTTTTTGTCACATTATACAAGGGGTAGAAGAATAGTAGAATTTTGTATAATATTTCCTTGTTGAAAGTTTTCTTTTATTTTAAGTTACAGCAATTTTGACTCTCCCTATCGCCCCCTTTTATAAAAGAGCTTCGCTACCAAACAAGCCAAGGAAAATAGCTTCATCGAAAGAAAAGAAGGAGAATGTGAAAAGAGCTTCGGGCCCGAAGCACTCTAAATCACCACTTCGGGCGAAAGCGTTGCGAAGTAATATCACCGAAGAAAATACAAAAATAACGCTTCGCACCCGAAGCATTTTCAGCAGCCGCTTCGGGCGGAAGTTTTGCGAAGCAGCATCCAAACGACTTCGCCGAAAGAGGAGAGCATAATCCAAATCAGCTAAGGCAAAGAAACTACTTCGGGCCCGAAGTATTTCTGACACCTACTTCGGCCAGTTTTCACCCGAAGCAGTGGCGCCCGAAGCAAAATGACAATGGTTCGAAAATAGAGAAGTGCTTCGGGAGGATATTCCCCGAACCACAGTTTTGAGAGAGAATCGGGCCGAAACATTTTCCATCCGAAGCAGTTTCGCCAACAAAGGACAAAGAACCCCATTTCAAAGATGGAGCCCGCTCGGCACTCGACATCCCCGAAGTAGTTTCTGCGAAGCATTATTTTGCGAAGAACAAATCAAGGAAGATCTACTTCGGCCCAAGGCTTTGGCGAGGCGGAGATGTAGCGAAGCACTTTTTGGGCCCACGTTCCAAGGCGGGCAGCTTCCCAAGGTGATCGAAGGCCCCTTATAAATACCCCCTTTCTTGCCCGATAAGCCCGTTGACCATTTTTGGCAAACGAAAGGGACGTAACAGTCCTCGAAGTAAAACACGACGGGCGTAACGATCACTCAAGCACAGCATCCAGAAGCCAAGGACACTCGGGCGGTGCATTAAATGAATGTTTCCATGGTTGACCCAATCGCAGTTGCCAGTTTGGCAACCGATTTGAAAGCTCAGTCGCAGCAACCGCGAGGAGCCGATTTCTTAGAGCCCGAGGGTGTACTCCACCATTTTTTGTAATAATGACTCAGAGGGCCGGGTCCTCTATAAAAACCCAGGCTTTGCAATGTAAAAAGGGGGGAACTTTCTGCTAGAAAGCTGTTGTAACTTGATGTCCTACGTCTAATACTAAAGATTTTTGTACTCCATTTCTCTCTTTTATGCTGCCTTCTGTGCTTAATTCTTTTGTCTGTCTGCACTCGTATACTGAGACTCTAAATCCTGAATCCGGTGTGCGATTGGGGACTGTACCCTAAAATTCGCCCTGAAGGATACATAGGAGAGGAAAAACGTCGTATAAGCTTTCTTTTATGTTGCCTGGTGGGTCGTGGTTTTTGTTATTCCCTTGTCTTAATCGTTGTTACTCTGAACCCTGAATTCCAGCGAGAGAGAAAGGAGAACCCTGTGAACTCGTCCAGAGGATACATAGGAAAGCGAGTATCACGTTTCTTTCATCTATTCTTGGTGTTCTTTGTTGCTATTCGAGTTATTAGCGAGTGATCGTGCTTCCTGTTCTCTCCCACCTTAAATCATCATCTTCTAACCCTTACTCTTTTTATTTCTTTCTCTAACCCTTACCCCTTTTTATTTCTTTTCCTAACCCTTACTCTGTTTATTTCTTTCCTGCACTCTTGTCTCAAACCCCAAAAGTAGATTAGTATAGGAGCCGACCTTTCTCTGAAGATTGGCACGAGGGGCATCTCTTCCCCTCGGCCTTTCAATGTTGGTCGCAGGTCCAGGGCGTGCAAACCCACCGAAAGTCCTTTCCTATGCGGATTTGATGACCAACAGTTTTGGCACGCCCGGTGGGACCCAAGGTCCCATATTTGAGAAAATTTCTAGCCCGTCTTCACCGGAGCCAGTAGTTCTAACAAGTTCCCGGTGAGATCCGGTCAGTCTCATCTTCTGAGTAGTAGTGAGAATCGATGCTCTCATTACTAAAAGACTCTTAGCATCTGGCGACTCTGTTTTACCCGAGAATCTCTAAAGTCATGAAGACCAGTACCTAAGCCTGGTTTTCGTAACCAGGACTTCCCGTGTCTTAAGAAGGTCCGAGTTCGGTGAATCTCTGGCTTGTCTTCATCTGATAAAATCACCTGGCGACTCAGTTGAGCTGAAGATCCAGATTTCCTGGTCGTAGGCGCCTTTCAAATCTGAAAGAAGATATCCCGGAGGAATCAAGGTTCGGTGAGCAGCCTTGACCTCATGAGCGGAGAAAGAATGTCCACCTAACGACTCCGACTCAGCGGTGACAACCATGATTTCCACAAGCTGCTGTCATAATGGCTGGGAGAAGCTTTCCTAGCTGGAATGATCCAGGCCCCCTGAATATCCAAAGCTACCACGAAATTCCCAAAAGTGCTTTGAAATCATTGACGAAATACAATGGCACCGCAGGAATGGCCCGAGAGCACCTTGAAGATGTTGCCGATTTAGCGACCCTCCATGACATTATCCATGAAGATGTCATGATCAGACTTCTTGTTCTATCTCTGGAAGGAAGGGCGCTGCGGTGGTACAGATTGCTCAGGCCCAAAAGCATCTGCTCATGGGATGACTTAGCGGGGGCATTGATTGAGATGTTCGATGGCTCTCAGGATCCCTTCCATCTCTTCACATACCTCTCCACCATCAAGAGAGCACCCTCGGAGGGTATCACGGATTTCAATGTCCGATTCTATAGAAGTTGGAAGAGAATTCCACTAGAGATCCAACCGACGCCCGCCCAAGCCCATCTCTTCTATGTTCGGGCCTTCCACCCGGACGTAAGCCTCATTCTACTGCAATCCGAGGAACGAAGGTTCCCTCAAATATTTGAGGAGGCAATACGAGCGGAACGGCTTCTGCTCCTATCGAGAAAGTGGTAGTGGAGAGAAACTTCGTCGCTTCCTTCGATAATTATTGCTCCTATCCGGCCAACGCAGTACTCATCATGGGGCATTCCTCACACTCGAGCCGAGACCTGAGATGCAATCATTTGGAGCTCAGGAAGCAGACCTCATACTAGCTCAACAATGGAAGTACGCAAGCGTGGCCCACCCAATGAACAACATGGCTGCTCACGATCTCCATCAAGAGGTGAACCGAGAAGAGAAGCAGACTCGAGTGGAAGAACCCGAGAACAAAGAGGGCACATTTTTGCACCCTTTTTGTATCCCAAGAGATGGCATGCAAGTGTTCAGCCAAAGCTCATCAAGCCTGTCCGATTCAGAGGATGAGCCCGAAGAGATCCTGGAGGACTACTCTTCGTCGGAGGAACCTTGTTACCATATCAGTGGGATGGAAGAACCTGTACCCGGCCTTCATTTGGAAGAATCTATAGAATTCTGGCATTGGGTCTGGTATTGGTTCCGGCTATCCCTAAGACCAATGCCCCGAGAAGGCTTTCAAGTGGCGAACTTCTTCGCCAATAATCTGGGCACTAGCAAGGACGAAAATCGGCTACGTTGTTTCCTCTTCGCAGCATGGACAACTTCAGGAAGGGTCCAGCCGAACCTCGAGGGTCTGCTAAAGTACAATCAGATCTGGTCTGGACACTGCAGGTTTATCGGATAATCACCTGAAGTGAATCCATGGTGGCGGCATGCCCATTATGCCGCAAGCCTGTGTGAATATTGTAAATAGTTCGGCTATTAAATAAAAGTGCTGCTCAGAAACTCAGGTTGAGTTTTGACTCGACAGCACTCCAAAAAAAAAAACTCCTTCGAGAAAAGGTTTCCCGAAGTAACCAATGAAAAATGGTTCGCAGCAACGACTCGGACCAAGGCCCGAGAAGTACTGCGCCAAGGGGAGTTCAAGCGAAATAGTTTTCGAAGGAGGACCGACGAGCCACCTTCGGCAAAGAGAACTACTTCGGGCCCGAAGCATAGAGAAACAGCTCGCACCAAGGGTTCGCCCCGAAGCACTTCAACTCTGACTTCGGCTTCACCAACCCGACAACAAAAAAGGTAGGGGCATTTAAAATGTGCCTAGGGGAACGTGTCGACAGCCGCCTTCAAAAGCGTCCGAAGCGGGCGAGTTAAATGAAAAGGTGGTGGGTACATCCTTTAGGGATTCATTTAGGAGAAAAGTTCATGCTCGGGTACAAAGTGGCAGAGGGTCACGCTTCCAAAGCAAGCCGCAATCATCATAACACACAACCCTGTGTACCACTCCACCATGCGGTGAATTAGATGAAGTGACACAGATTCAATTATGGTAAGTGCCTTAAATATGGGTAGTTGCCTTCTAGGGCTATATAAGGTAGGCTCCAGTAGCAAGAAAGCTATTTGCTCGATAATTCATGCAAACTGCGCTGCTAGCCTTCAAGCTCTCCTATCTTGCGCTTCGAAGCCTCCAATCCCGAAGCCCTCCGCATTGTTTTCTCCATTACCCCTAGCACTATGGGAAAGAAGAACTCTAAGGAAAAGGGGAAGGAACCAGAAGTGGCGGCCCCCGAACAGCCAAAGGCAAAGGGCCATGACAAAGGGCCGAAGAAAGTTGATTTTAGCCGTCGCCCTGAGAAACAAGTCATAAGAGAAAGAGAGGATTCTGAGGATGAGCAACCTGAAGAACCGTCGATTGATGCATGGGATAGGATCAGAGACACCAAGCTGTCGAGGAGCGTAGCTGAACTCAGGAGCACCATCGAGTTCATGAAAAGTAGGCTCTCGACAGACAGCAAAAGAGCTGTCGCTTACTACTCCCAGATATACTGGTATCTGACGCCCCCCACACATCACTGCCCTGAGCTGATTGATGCCATCGCGCGAAACTATCAGCCCGCCTCCAGGCAAGTGGTGGACGCCTCCGGCCACAAGCTGTTCTCCATTCTGAAAGAAGATGTCCAGGCAGCCTTTGCACCACAGCAGGGCCCTCCTAAGGGGTACACAGTTCGCAACGTTATTCTTAGCGAACAAATGGAGAGGTTCAAGTCCTCCAATTACATGATCAATTTTTTGCAGTAGAGCCTCAAAAGCGGGCTCCCTTCGGGCAATTTTCCCCAAATGCCCCTACCCTTAGAGGCCTTCAAAAATGTCCGACATCTTCTCCATCATTGCATGGGTGGCAGGCCTATCTACCGACGCTTCGGTACACCCGTGGCAGGTGTCTTTGGCTGAGTGTATTTCCAGAGGGGAATTTTATGCCCCTGATGCTTCGAGGCCGAGCACCAACCCAGTATTTTTTGACTGGGCAGAATGGGTGGCCAGGACCCTACATACGTGGCTCACCAGCATGAAGAATGCTGGGACAAATAAGTATTTCTCGCCCTGTTCTCTTCTTATTTGGTTATTTTTCTTTCATGTACATAAGAGTTTCCCTTATGTTGCTATTACGACAAGCGGCGAGGATGGAAATCCTCTGCCTGTATACCAGTGGACCCCTCTCCTATTGAAGACGGAGTCCTATTATTCTTTTAACCAACAATTTTTGGGACCCGCAATGCACATGCTAACGGGGTCTTCCCCTCGGGTTCCCCTCCTCCTAAGGGACAAGGTGGTACAAGAGAAAAGGGGAGACATTTTTCAGCTGACACAGGGGCTTGTAATTCGCATATTCGGCTTCATAGGGAAGCCCTTCTTACTGCCAGTTTACCCCTTCGAGTACCAGTTCGCATTGGAGGTCGCTCGACAGAGCGATGCAACAAACGCCATTTATGGCCATGGACGGAAATGGGCTCACACCTACGATTTCCCTTTCAAAATGGGAGTTATCGAGGTGTTTGCCCTCAAACAAAATGTTTTCTTGGAGGAGAAACTCGCCAATTTTGGCCTAGTCCAGCTTCCTCAGCAATGGCTCTATGACCCCTTGGGGGTAATGAGGGACCATCTTCGATTTAAGAACTTCCACGCTTGCCCTTATCCAAAAATCGTAGAGCAGAGGAACAATCCCAACGGGAGGGATCCGGAGTGGCACTTGGAGAAAATGGAAATGCTACCTCCCTGGCACGAGTTCTACCCGATGGAGGTCGCATATGACCCAGTTCGGCACCCTCTCCCGAGCCCCAACTCCACCTTCTCGAAGAAGGCAAAGGATGACTTGAAGGAGGCGACGAAAGATTGGGATGTGGCCCAGCTAAGAGAATGGTGGATAATGAGGGTCCACCACCAAAAGATGAACTCTTACGGACTTTTGGCAACTGACAAGGACTTCACGGTGGTCTATGAGGCCAATGCTGGGACATGGAAGCCCCTGTCCTTTGCCGACCTCATTCCCCCAGCTATACCAGGTTCGGGCGAAAGCCCAAAAGGTAAGGAAACTACTTCGGAGCCGAAGAAAGGGAAGAAGGCCAAAGCCACACCACGTAAACCACCTCAGGTACCTATGGGAGGCCAAGGCATGAGTTTCGAGGAGTCAGAACAACCGCTGGTGAGGACAAAGAGAAAGAGGCCAGAATCAGTCCAAGTGCCTCCAAGCCATCCAAAGCGGCTTCGCACAGGTTTTTAGAGCCCTTCCACTGGACGACCTACATCGGGCCCGTCCGAAGCAAACGTCGAAGGCGTAGCACCACCAAGCACCGAAACCATCCCAGATATTAATGTCATCAATGTGGAGGAACTCCTCCAATCCGAAGGGGACGCTGAGGCAGAAACCATGGAGGTTGAAGATGCCGAAGCAGAAGAAGAATAGGAGACGGCTGCACCTGAAGTCACTACAGCCGCTTTGCCAGGAGGGCACTCAGGTATGCATGCTTCACCCTATGCTCAGGACTCACCCACGTCCACTGCGGCCATGGCCGAAGGATCCCATCAGTCTCCCCTGCAGGGCCACTCATCCCCTCACACATCGCCCGTAGCTAGTCCAGGTCCATCCCACGATCCCGGCCGGGATAAGTCCATTGATATCACTTCGCCCACTCACGCTGCCACTCCCTTGATTCTTAGCAGAAGTGGAGGTATCACTTTGACGTCGAGCCCTACCACCCAATCCCCCGTCTCGCATGATGTGGCCGCCATTGCCAAAATGCCCGCTACACTCACCGTCGGACCTTCTGATGAGACATCCCCCATCCACTCCCTGTATTTGTTCACTCCTTCGGCTGGTGACCCAGCCTTGTTTGAATCTGAGATGTCCTTGATCAAGGAACGCCCCCTCGTCGAGAAGCTGCTCCAAGCCCGACAGAATACTGACAAAATCTTGAAGGAGGCGAGAAAGAAAAGAGGGCGAGCGACGGCTCAAGTTGAAAAATGCGTCGTGTTTGATTTGAAAGCTGGGAAGATGCACAAGATCAAGAAGGTCCCTAAGGTTCAGAAGCCTCTGGATGAAATGACTCCAGCAGACTATGACTACCAAGAAACACCCAAGGACCTGGTGCATCTAAATGTAGACAACGAATCGGCATCCATGCATGTCCGAATTGAGACCTTTAGGGCTCATGCAGTCATCGCCAACCAGCGCAGGATCGAGGCCGAGGCCGCCAATGTTAAGTTAGAAGAAGATTTGGCGAGGGTCCGCTCCAAGTTGGCAGAGGCCGAGGAGCAGTGCAAGGCCATGAAAAAGGAAACACGCGCCCTAAAGCTGCAAGTTCTACAGCTCCAGAATACTGAAGAAAATCAGGCGCGGAGACAGGCCGAAAATGATCTAAAGGCCAAAGAGCTGGAAGGCAGAGTTGCACAAATGCAAGCCCAGCTGTACGAGAAGGAAGACCTATCGATGTTTGATAGGAGCAGAATTAAGGAGATTCATGCCCATTTGCTCAAGAATTTTAGGTCTCGGTGTTCCAGCGCCCTCACGATTCTAACCTTCATCACCGAAGCCCAGCGCGCTATTGCCGAAGGAGGGCCAATCATTGATGAAGTCACGCAGAAAGCCAGGAGCAGGCTCAAGTTAGCCTTCGACGTCCAGAATGCGAAATATCAGGACTTGCAGGTCACTGCGATGACTCGGACGGCTAGGGATTGGTCCACGGCCCAGGCCATAGTTCGCGCCTTCTTTTCCAAGGTGCGCAAAGCTCAGAAGGCGAGAAGGCTCCAGGACATTTTTGACAACGAGCAGCGCGCCTCGATGAATTATTTTTAGGACCTCTCCTCCTTGGGTTTCCCGAGTTTCACAGATGATGACGGGAACCTTCTGACTAAAGATGACCTCAAACCAGTCTGGCTCCAGTTCGAGGGCGATGTCTCGGAGATAGACGGGTGGGCGGAGCCGATCTCGGAAGGGCAGATAACCGACTTCATTTTGAGGTACTGCAAGATGGTAGCATGCCTAAACGATTTATTCATCAGGGCCAAACATGCTGACATCGGGCAAATTGATCGGTTTCACATTTTGGTTAAGGCATTACAAGATCAAGAACCATTCCAAAAGGGTGCCTGGGCTCATGTCCGAAGAACGATGAAGCACATCCGCGATCGCCTCGAACCATCGCCTCAGCCAGAAGCCGCGCCAGAGGAAGAGGGAGAAGAAGAAGGAGAAGAGGAACAAGAAGAGGGACAGACCACAGAAGCAGGGTCTGGGGAAAACCAGTAACTCTGCAGCCCAATGGATCAGGACTAAAGGGTTCTTTTGCCGAGACGAGCTCGTCACCCCGCGAGCCGCCAAGAATGTTGACACTTTTTGTCACATTATACAAGGGGTAGAAGAATAGTAGAATTTTGTATAATATTTCCTTGTTGAAAGTTTTCTTTTATTTTAAGTTACAGCAATTTTGACTCTCCCTATCGCCCCCTTTTATAAAAGAGCTTCGCTACCAAACAAGCCAAGGAAAATAGCTTCGCCGAAAGAAAAGAAGGAGAATGTGAAAAGAGCTTCGGGCCCGAAGCACTCTAAATCACCACTTCGGGCGAAAGCGTTGCGAAGTAATATCACCGAAGAAAATACAAAAATAACGCTTCGCACCCGAAGCATTTTCAGCAACCGCTTCGGGCGGAAGTTTTGCGAAGCAGCATCCAAACGACTTCGCCGAAAGAGGAGAGCATAATCCAAATCAGCTAAGGCAAAGAAACTACTTCGGGCCCGAAGTATTTCTGACACCTACTTCGGCCAGTTTTCACCCGAAGCAGTGGCGCCCGAAGCAAAATGACAATGGTTCAGAAATAGAGAAGTGCTTCGGGAGGATATTCCCCGAACCGCAGTTTTGAGAGAGAATCGGGCCGAAACATTTTCCATCCGAAGCAGTTTCGCCAGCAAAGGACAAAGAACCCCATTTCAAAGATGGAGCCCGCTCGGCACTCGACATCCCCGAAGTAGTTTCTGCGAAGCATTATTTTGCGAAGAACAAATCAAGGAAGATCTACTTCGGCCCAAGGCTTTGGCGAGGCGGAGATGTAGCGAAGCACTTTTTGGGCCCACGTTCCAAGGTGGGCAGCTTCCCAAGGTGATCGAAGGCCCCTTATAAATACCCCCTTTCTTGCCCGATAAGCCCGCTGACCATTTTTGGCAAACGAAAGGGACGTAACAGTCCTCGAAGTAAAACCCGACGGGCGTAACGATCACTCAAGCACAGCATCCAGAAGCCAGGGACACTCGGGCGGTGCATTAAATGAACGTTTCCATGGTTGACCCAGTCGCAGTTGCCAGTTTTGGCAACCGATTTGAAAGCTCAGTCGCAGCAACCGCGAGGAGCCGATTTCTCAGAGCCCGAGGGTGTACTCCACCATTTTTTGTAATAATGACTCAGAGGGTCGGGTCCTCTATAAAAACCCAGGCTTTGCAATGTAAAAAGGGGGGAACTTTCTGCTAGAAAGCTGCTGTAACTTGATGTCCTGCGTCTAATACTAAAGATTTTTGTACTCCATTTCTCTCTTTTATGTTGCCTTCTGTGCTTAATTCTTTTGTCTGTCTCGCACTCGTATATCGAGACTCGAATCCCGAATCCGGTGTGTGATTGGGGACTGTACCCTGAAATTCGCCCTGAAGGATACATAGGAGAGGAAAAACGTCGTATAAGCTTTCTTTTATGCTGCCCGGTGGGTCGTGGTTTCTGTTATTCCCTTGCCTTAATCGCTGCTACTTTGAACCCTGAATTCCAGCGAGAGAGAAAGGAGAACCCTGTGAACTCGTCCGGAGGATACATAGGAAAGCGAGTATCACGTTTCTTTCATCTATTCTTGGTGTTCTTTGCTGCTATTCGAGTTATTAGCGAGTGATCGTGCTTCCTGTTCTCTCCCACCTTAAATCATCATCTTCTAACCCTTACTCTTTTTATTTCTTTCTCTAACCCTTACCCCTTTTTATTTCTTTTCCTAACCCTTACTCTGTCTATTTCTTTCCTGCACTCTTGTCTCAAACCCCAAAAGTAGATTAGTATAGGAGCCGGCCTTTCTTCAGAGATTGGCACGAGGGGCATCTCTTCCCCTCGGCCTTTCAATGTTGGTCGCAGGTCCAGGGCGCGCAAACCCACCGAAAGTCCTTTCCTGTGCGGATTTGATGACCAACAGTTACAACAAATGGTCCTTCTTAATATTATCTTATATTTTTTGAAGATACCTTTATTGGGTTATCTTTAAATCAATGAGGCCATGGAGTTTAAATAATTATTATTATTCTATGAGAATGTTGTTGGATAATTTTTTAAATTATAAAATATGATATATGTTTCATTAACACTTGTAGTGGTTTATAAAAATAAAATAGTGATATTTAAAGGTTTAAAATTTGAAAATTTCCATTAATATATTTGGTTATTCTTGTCTCAAATAAAATAAGGATTTCGAGATCAACTTTGGATAGAATGAAATCTTGTTCGATAGGTTGGAAAGTTAGGTTCTAAAAAATGACTATTAGGCTACAACTTGTAAAGACTACATTGCAATCCATTCCTATATTTATGATGTCTCTTTTAAGATTACTAACATGTATGGAAACAAAAAATTAATAAAATTTAAATATAGTTTTTTGGAAAGGATTTAAGAAAAATTTTAGGTTTCCTCTTTATTAGTGGGATAGGTTTTGTAAAGGAAATAATATTATATGGGCTAGCTTGCAAAAATATAAACTTATGTATTTTACCATAGGGAAAAAATTGACTAGATATTATTCAAATATCAAGGAAAGAGATGGGTGAAAATATTACTTCAAAAATTTAGGTTCCCTTGATGCAATTATATTACTTAGGAAATGAACCATATATAAATGATCACCAACATGGAACTTTCTATCATACTAGATGGTCATTCAACAAGGGGGAATCTAGAAATTTTTTGTTCAATGCTTGGTTGAAGACATATCATATTAGTTTTTATTCAAAATAATAATTTTTGGCTCAACCATGTTTACTTTGTAAAGTCTATAGGTAAAGGATTACATTAATGTGAGAATAATTAATTTCTATTAGTAACTTGTTTGAAGGAGGGAAACTCAATAAAATAGAAAATGAGATTCAAAAGATACTTCAAGAGTCCCATTTGCCCATTTTAATGTGAAAGGATGATTTGGTTTGAAATCTACCAAAATATAGTGTATATGCAGCCAATCTAGGATGTGTAGATTTAGAGTAATTAGAATATCTTAATCCTAATGATTTCTATTGGAGTAATGTTTGGTCATTATAGGCCCTTCTTAAGGCCTCAACATTCCTTAGGTTATCATCCCAAATCAATATTCTTACTGAAAAATATAGCATTAAACTTAAATATGTGCATTATATGAGAAGGATCTAGAAATATTAGACCATTCACTTCACCATTTTCCCTTAGCTTACAACATTTTGGGTTTCTTTTTCATAAATATGAGAATATATAAAGTAGCTCTATCAACATTGAAATAGTTGATAAAATGTTGGATAAATTATTTTAAAGCTAAAGTATTATATACTCTATGGAGGATTGATTATATCATTATTTGTTGGAATTTATGGATTGAAAGGAATAAAATAATTTTTAAATATAAATTTTAAAATTATCCCCAAGTTTGAAAATTTATTATTGTTTCCATTAATAAATGTTTACAAATATGGTGCTCATCATGGCCTAAAATATGGAAAAAGAGGTGCTAGACTTTGGGTTATAGGATTTGAATATAGTTGGAGGGGCAATCTATGATATTGGACTTAACACAAATAATTTGCTTCAATCTATGGTAAAATAAAAGTATGCAAAAATTAGGTTTATAAATTTTAATTTTGATGGTGCTTCCAAAATAAATCCAAGTAAAGGTAGTGGAAGTGGTATTTTTTGAAACCATGAATGCAAAAATCACCTCACTTAGAACCATATGGAACATCAACTTAAAACTATGTACATGCTAGGGCAATGCTTAGTAAAATCAAAATTGTAATTGAAAAAGGATGGAAATATATTTCAATTGAAAGGGATTCATAGATTTTCATTGATTCTATAAATAAAATTTGATGTGCAGATTGGAAAAACAATATTATTGTTTATGTTCATAAACTATTTTTGGAGGCAATATCTTGGAAATGTCTACATATCTATTAATAAGGAAATCAAGTACTAGATAATTTAGCTAAACACAGTGTTGATATTCATCTTGGTAAAATATAAATTTTATATTATAACTAACCAAGTGATATTTCATATCTTAATGCAAATTATGTCAAGAAATTTATTATAAAAAAAGGTCAATTTGAGAAAGATGAAGAATATATTTAATAGAAAATAAAATGAAAAATATTTTTGATAGAAGGGTAGGTTAGAATATTTTGTTATATTAATGAGACTAATCTCTTGTACAATCCATGTATATATTATTAACAAAAATGGATGGCATACAAGTAATATGGATGAATTGAATTAGGCTTGACAAATGAGACCATAAAAAAAGTAACAAGTGGTGTGTCAAAATATTAAATCTAGGGAGAAGATAAGATCTAGTAGTTAAGAAGGTAGTTAAAGAAAATGTCATGGAACAACCTTAGATTTTAAACCTAACCATAGGAAATCATTATTTAGATAAATAGTTAAGTATACCAACTAAGTCGCATTACCTAAAATATAGCACCCAAGCAACCATCACATGGAAAATGGATAGGAACACACACACACACACACACACACACATATATATAGTAAATAAAATACAATAAAAGGTACAAATGTGGCCAAGGAATCTTAATGAATTTCCAGGCCAATGTAAATTATCTAAAGCAAGGAGAAAAATGTTTATGTTTAATAACTTTTTAATCCTTGTTATGATGTGATTAATGTAAATAATACATAACAAGGTAGGTAACCAATATGCCATACTTCAACCATGCATTAATATTGTTGATAAGGTTATTGTTTCATCTGAAAATAAGGGTATGTTTAGACTAAAAGTGAAAATTTTGGGTAAGTTATATCAAGTCAATGGTATAAGAGAAAGAGTTCATACCCATGGATTCTTGACAAGAATTCACTAAGTAGTAAATTATATGGATGATATTCTACATGGAATATTTTTATATTCATAAGATGGAAAATATCAATCCCCTACATGACAATCCACTTCCATATGAGATAAACTAAGTAATAAAAAAATGTTGGCACAATGGTGAACCTTTCCAATGCCATTGTCTCTGATATCAAATTAGAGAAGACTAAGAAGTGGATATTTTGCCTATAATCAAGTGATGTAATAGCCAAAAATATTTTTATGTAAAATAGAATAAGAAGGTGGATATAATGAGGTTATCAAAGGAATCGACACACCAAGGGAGTTAGTGGAGCTATAATAACTACCAACAAGAAGGTCTATACACACTAGAGGTGTTGACACCTATATTGGTGGCGTCATTATCTAGAGTAAATAAGAGACTATGCACATTAATATATGACACATATTCTAAGAGGAGTGATCATGGATAAACTTCTTGAGTCACCATACATATAAACCTTGTAGTATTAGAAGAAGAGGTTCATCCCCAAGTGCAACAAACTATATTTTTCTCTAATAGTGAGGAAAAATAAAAGAAGTATTTAAAGGGACATATAGAGGCATGGACAATATCCAATTAAATTTAGGGAGCCTCATCACTATCATATATCATTATGCTGACTAGAGTTTAAGAATAGAAGGCAATTCAACTTCCCATTGATATTATTAAGTTGGTCTTATCAATTGATACTACTTAGATTCTATGAATGAGGTAAAATGAAGATTCATATATTAAAGAATTTTTGGATTCTATCATATTTGGTAAAATCGAGCACCAAAGTAGGATATTTGGTGATGATTTATTTTATAAGCCAAGTATATCTTAGAAGGAAAGTAAGAAAATCTACAATTTTCTACGATATAGAGACAATAGGAAGTCTAAGCATAGTTATGGGTAGATTGGATGCCAATACAATGTTTATAGTTCCAACCATCTTTGCATAGATGATTATCACAAATATTAGTTAGGAGATGAATAAACTATAAGTTAAGGCATGGATATAATAATAACAATATCTTCTATCCCTAATAGCTTGGCACTAGAGGTATTGGTCTTAACAACCATAAAATTTCACCACAAGTATGTCTAGACCCATGGTTTTAGTAGTAATATATTTTCAATGAAATAGAATATGAGAATTCTAAGTTCCAACATTATACCATAAGTCTCATTGGTTGTGCCCATATTTAAAATAAAATAGTCGGTGCTAGAGGTATCTACAACATTGTTAACAACTCTAGTTATTTCAATGTCAATAATGCTAGGAAAAAGTGTATTTGATACAAGGTCAATTAATCAATTAGATTGGATGTTAGCCTAGTACTATAACTTTCACCAAATTAATAGGGTGATACAAATAAAATATTTTTCTAGCTAGGTGATTAGGAGGATGATTTCGATGGGATTTCTAGTACATAATAGATTTCACAACAATGATAGGAAGATATAAGTGTTGATTGTGAGGGTGATGCACAATAATATGCAATAAGGACTATTGAAGCATGTATTGTGATTGCAATAAGTGGAGGTCCAAGTGATAAATAATTTAGAATGTGTACTTAGACATCAAAATTGGCACTGCATCTCTACCATAAGTGCACCTACTATAGGTGTTAACAAACTTACTCAAATTGTATAGTACCCAATAAGGATTGGATTAAAAAATAAGAGTAAAAGTAGTTAGAGAGAATCAAATTGGATATGCAATAGGTCTATGAATAATTTATGGTAATGTTGGACCATTTTAATTACTATAGGATTGGCTTAACTAGAGACACAGAGAATATAATTTACTTAGAAATTTTATTAGGAACTAGAGCTATTATAGAAGCAACATTAGGATAAATTAAGTTTAATAAAGGTCTTTAATTCCTCCATCTAAAGAATCCATAAGGATATGTACATCTTAACAAATATAATTGGATATGAAATCTAGAAAAATATGGAATATTGATATATTTTTAGGCCTTTGTGAATGAAATGATGCCATGCATTAAGGTATTTTAATAGAATGTGCAAGAGTTTAGAGAAATGGTTCAAGACTTAATACTATAGATCTTGTAATAATTGTCATGATGAAGATTTCATATCTAATGTGTAATATCAATAACCTAATAATTAAATGGGTTAGAATGTGGAACTCATGTGTGTCAAAGTATCCCACACTATAACTATCTGTTCCATCTAAATAATTGAAGAATTATCTACCAAATAGGTGAATACCCTACTTTTCTCCTTATTTTTTAATTCCAGGACATATAATTTTATGGTTGCATTGGAATTATCTATCTAAGCAAGTTAGAGGAATTTTATAAAGGGCCTACTTATGTTGGCACCACCCCTTGTATTAACACCATATGATTTCACCATTCTAACAATAATGATATTATAGTAGTAGTACTTGACCATGCGAACATTAGTTAATTATCATCATACTTAGTTACTTAGTTGAACATGCACAACCTATCCTAGGGATGCCTTTGATCCCTACATATAGATTTATGAATTTTGATAAAGTGTTTATACATTCTTAACAATAAGATATATTGATATATACTATTACATATGTGTATGTGTGGTTTCTTTACTATTATTCTCTATTTGATAACACTATAAATAAGAGTCATACATTGAAGGAGGTATCCCTCATATTATTCCTTTCAAGAGCTAATACATTTTATATGGCATGGTTTTGTTGTCAAGGTGGATTATACTACATGATCATTAGCACTATTACACCTATTATCTAAAGTGAATAGAATACAACTGGATGTAGCTTATGATTGGTGAGGAATGTTTTATTTATATTAAAATTATAGTTATTTGTCTATGATAGTATAAAATTAGATTCTATAAGATCAAAATAATCCATGTTGGATCTATATTCACATCAGCAAGTCAAGAGTTTTGATAAAAAATAGATATGAGAGAATTTGAACCTACATAATTTAGGTTATGGATATCTAGGGCTAGCAATTCTAGTTAATAGTGCATTAATATGATAGTAATATGTGTTTGCATCCCCACTCATAGAGAGGGAGTATCCAACTATTCCATCAAGATCTACACTTGGACCAAAAAAAGGATGACTGCAAAATAAATCTACAATTTTCACACCCAAGTGTTCTATTATTAAAAGGATGGCCAAATCATCCATGCATGTCATTTAAGAGGAAATATGTATGTTTTTGTTTTGGAATAACCTCATGACTAAAATTTATATAAATAATATAAATAAGAGATTTGTAGTGCATGTACTCAAAATGTAAAGGGAAATGATTTGGTGATAATAAAATACATTTAAATCTTTAAAAATTTGAAAAGAATCCCTTTATAGCTTTAAGTGAAGACTAAAGTTGGAGAACAAAAACAAAGACTAATAAACTAGACAACCTTCCATTTTGACATAAAAAATATATCACTTCTACAAGGAAACTTGATGGTTGTTGTCATGTTACACTTTATAAGTTACCCTAGATGTATTCCACCTTTATTTGACAACATTCAAAAACAAAGTCTATAGAAATGGTTTTTCTTACTTATTGTATGGCCTAAATAGTTATGATATGTTATGCTTATAGTTTTAGAAAATATTTTTCTATGCATTAGGGTATTCTATAAGAATTCATGAAATATTATCCTTCATAATTCAATTTTTTTATCTAAACAATGATAAGGAGACATAAATATTAAAAATACTTTTGGATATTTTATTGATTTTTATTATAGAATAATTCTAATTGAAGTAAATCATGAGCCCATAGACAAGAAACATTGATAAAATACTATCATAGATGTTTATAAAAGATCATTATATTTAGTGTGGTAGAAAATTAAAATGCCTATATATGATGAGTAATGGTGGTCTCCACCTACTTTGTTACCATGTAGGAATTCTTAATACATTAATATAAACACACAAAACAAATATGAAAATGATAAAAAAGCATACCATTGGACACTATTTATCTTCTTAAATAATAGAAATGACCATTGTTCCTTATTGAAAACATTAGTAATAAATATTGAATTGGCTTCCATATAATTTGACATATCAAATACTTCAAAGATAAATTAAGTTCTTTTAGAAAATTATATTTTATTTTGTATTGCCCTATGAAAGGAATAAAATAATACCTTAACATGACCTACTTCATTTCATATCCATATTTATCATACACCAAACGGATTCTATTATAATAAAACATATATCTAGGTATAAAAATGGTATATTAAATTATATGTTTTTCTTTTCTTTTCTTTTTTTGATAAGATGGATGAAGGGATTTTGAAAGGTTCCCCAAATCATTTACAAGAATGGATCAACCAACCAACTAGAAACAAGGAATAAATATATCAACATAGCAAACCAAAAAATATCCACAAAACAGACAAACAACAAAGCTACATAATATTCAAGCAAGACAAACAACAAATTTTCCTAGGGGATCCCTACTGTTATAGATTAGATCCATTTGAAAATAAAAATTATCTCCTTGATATTTCATTGTCTATTTGATTTAATCCATGTGGGAAATTTTCCTACCAAATTGTGCATTTTTCCTACAAAAGTCCTAAGTTTTCTAAAAAATATTTTGATCTATTTCCCTCCTTGTAAAAATACCTAATCTCAACTGCTTTGAGGGTTAAAATATGTCTTTGGATTTCAGCAATTTTATTTGTGATCATCCAATAAGGGACCTGAAAAACTTGGAGAATATTAATTATATTAAGGTAATCCCCTTAAATAATTACCTTCCTACCATTCAAAATTTCTAGTTGAAAAATCCCTTGAAATAGAGCTTGTGCCTAAACAAAATGATTGGTTTGATGATCTAAATTTTTAGTGATATCCAACAAAATCCTTCCATAAGAGTCTCTAACCAATACCCCTACACTAAATGGCCCTAGATTCCCTTTGGAAGCTCCATAAAAATTTAGCTTCAACCAACCAAGAGGAGGAGGTTCCCAAATAGTAGTCTAGTAGGAGCTTCAAGGTGATGTTTGGGAGAATAATCTCTAAATCCAATATTTGACTCCACCGCTAACTCCCCAATAGAAGTGACCTTATATAATTAAATTGCATTAACATTCTCAAAAATGGAAGCAACAACATGAAGTTCCATGAACTCAACTGAATGGGAGATATTTTTAAAGGCTCTAAAATTCTTCTCCTTCCAAATATGCCACCAAACATGAGGTAAACCAAAGGATAAAAAAGCTCGAAGATGCGAAGATAGAAAGGGAGACCTCCATTGAATGATCAAGTCAGATAACAACTTTGGAAAAATCCAAACCACACTAATGATCCTTAGGAACTAGGAGAAGACAAACTAAGAGAAGGGATAATTAGACAACAGGTGCACAGGTGATTCTTCAACACTACCACACAAGTAGCATCTGTTTGGGATAACCAATTTTATTTTCTACAAATTATCCAATGTGAGGCACTTCCCTTGAGTATCCAACTAAAATAAAATATTAACTTTGGTGGTAATACCCTTCAAACAGATATTACTAACGTGAAACCATGGATCAAAGGGAATATCTAACATCAAGTAGGCTGACTTAACAGAAAATGAACCATCCTTCTTAGTCCCCCACACCAATCTACCTAGCAAATCCTAGTTAGGAATAACCATCCACTTTAGGATGTCCATCAGATATTTTAATCCAATTTCTTCTTCCTATGAAATCCTCAAAAGAACAAACATTTTCTAGTATTTTTTATCATTGACAAAGACAATGAAGTCACCTGCCTTCAATCTGAAAGCATAGCTTGTGATTGGTTCCACAAGACTAAGGTGAGGATATGCTTCTAATGGTATATTAGTTGCCCATGTGTATTTACAAAAATCAATGCTCTACCCATTACCTAACACCTATCTTCCACCCTTTATAATATCAAAGTGGATGTTAACAATGCTACACCAAAATGCTAAGCTAAGGGTAGGACTTGGATCTATGAGAAAACTACCAATGTTACCTAAACATTTGGCTTCCAATATTTTAACCAAATTAAAATTATCTTTTTGAACCAATATACAACCCTGTTTAGCTATTAGTTCTTTATTTAATGTTTTCATTCTTCTTAATCCTAGACCTCCCAACTCTTTCCTATTGCACACTTGATCCCATGCCACAAGTGAGAACTTCTTCTTCTCCTCAGAACCAAAATAGAGAAAGGATCACTAAATTTGTTAAATTTTTTGAAGAATCTTTCCTAGAATATAGAAGAGAGAAAGAAAGTACACTAGTATGCTCTGCAAAGTAGACTTAACTAGCATAATTTTACTTGCTTGGTTCAAAAATACCCCTTTCCATCCCACCAATTTTCTTTGAACTCTTTCTACAATTGGTTCCCATAGATAAGTCTTCCCCTTTGAACATTGGAAATCCTAGATAAACTGAAGGAAGGGAGTCAATCTCACATTCCAAGATCTCAGTAATTTTCCTCTACCTACTGGGAGGAGTATTAAGGAAGAACACCTTAATTTTCCTCAAACTCACTTTCTGCCCAACCACTCTTTCAAAGTCCTGGATGATATCTTTAATAGCTCTGCCTTGAGGGATTAAAGCTAAAAAGGATAATAACGTATCATTAAAAAAATGGTGGTGTAATATTGGGTCAATGGTAGCTGTAAGTTTGATTCCCACTACTATGGGATTCACATTTAGATCTCTTCACAAAGACTCAATCAAAAAAATAAATAGATACGAAGACATAGGATCCCCTCATGAATGCCTCTGCAATTGCTAAAGTAACCAATCAGTGATCCATTAACTAATATTGAGAATTTTATTTATGATATACAAGCTCTTAAAAATCTAATCTAGGAAGGCTTGAAACCAAATTTTTCTAGAAATCTAAGCATAAATATCCATGAGGCCCATTCATATACTTTATGCATATCAAGTTTGAGGAAAGTTCCTGGCCTTCTACTTTTGTCTACAGAATGAATCAACTCATGCACTGCAATAACACCATCAAAATTTTGTTTACCTAATACAAATCCACTTTGAGGATGATCAATAATTATCAAAAGATATACTTTTATCCTGTTTGCCATATTTTTAGTGAGAATTTTAAAAAGTGTATTGCAGAGGCTAATGAGCCTGAAATCAGATAAATATTTAACACTCATTGACTTTGTTATAAAAACTATAAATATTGATTTTACATCAGGTAGAATTAAATTAGACTCTTATATTTCCCTCATAGCTGAATATATGTCACCACCTACAATGTATCATAAAATTTGAAAAAAAATAGGAGGAAAGCCATCCAGCCCTAGAGATTTTAGACCACCCATAGAGAAGACAACGACCCTAATTTCCTCATCCTAAAAGGGAGCACAAAGGTATTTATTCATATAATTTGAAACCAGGATGAGGATGTGGTGCAATAACCTCTCGTCAACTTGAAGACCCCTATCATCCCTACAGTAGATGAGGGTTTTGAAAACTCAATCACTTCTTCCTTTATTTCTATAATATCCTTCGAGATAACACCATATGATTTCATAATTTCTCTAACTCTATTATTGCTCTTATACCTTAAGGTGGACATGTGAAATAATTTTGTGTTCCTATCACCTTCACGGAGCTAGAGGGATCTTGATTTTTGATACCACAAAATTTCTTCATCCGCTAGCACATTATGGAAATTTTCTAACAATTTTCTTTCCTTGTGTTTGTCCCCTTTAGTCACCTCTCATGACTCCAAATTTAATTCAACTTCCTTTAACTATTCAACCAACTATTTTTTCCTCTGGAATACATTTCCAAAAATGTACTTTTTTCAAACCTTAAGATTAGCTTTAATAAATCTGATCTTTGCAGCCATTTGAGAAATAAAAGGACCCAAAAAACCTCGAGACCACCATTCCAAAATTTTGGATTCTGGGTCCTGATGTTGCAACCACATTGCCTCAAACTTGAAAACTAGAGTTTGGGACTTTTTCAAATACTATAGGATTATGATCGGACCCCATTTTGGGAAGAGAGCAAAGGGACACATCTACAAACACTAGAAGACCTTCCTTGGAGACTAACATCCTATCCAACCTAATCTAAATATTTTGATTTCCTAGACTACTAAAGAAATAATCTCAAAACTTACATTTCAAATTTTAATTTATATCAATTTCCAACGATAGTGTAAAAATAACCCCATAAAAATAAAATCAGGATATATTATACTTTAGCGAATGATTTGTATGATACTATAAAAATGCACAATTATTTTAAAATTAAAAAAATTCTTTGAAATAAGTATCCTCCAACACGAGAGCATCAAAAAAATCAAAAATCTAACCAAGTCAGATGGCACCAGCACAAAAAATGAAGAGGAGGTAAGATGTGAAGGTGTAGCCCATTTCCAAAAAATTCTTCGATCAGGCCAACCGAGTAATCCTCAAGCTATCAATTTTTTTCTCCAAAATATTCCATGTTTAGTCTCTAATGAAAATAATGATAGCCTATTGGATGATTTCTCTACAGATAAAAATAAATATGTTATGTTTTCCACGTCTGCTGATAAAGCACCTGGGCTCGATGGTTTCTCTCCACGTTTCTTTCAACAGTTTTGGAACATTGTTAGCACTGATGTAATCAAAGCTATTTAGTTTTCTCAAGCATCCAAGCGCATCCTGAGAGACTTCAACTCCACCTTTATCACCCTTATCTTGAAGACTCGGCACTGCTGAATAATTTTTAATTATACATTGATAAGCTTATACAATGTTGTGTACAAAATTTTTACCAATACTATTACCGACAAAATGAAGAAACTACTCCCTAGTATTATTGATTCTTGTTAAGGTAGTTCATTCAAGGGAAGACTCATAATTGATGTCATAATAATTTTTCATGAACTACTCCATTCTATCTCTAAAAACAAAAAGCCAAGCCTGTTTATCAGGTCAGATCTCACCAAGGTACCCAGGTCTTGTAGGTGAGTTGGAGAGGTGAGGGTAATCCTCCAAGGGAGGTCCCAAGTTTGAATATTCACCCTACCAAAAATTTGAATTAGGTACCCAAAATCCAATTGATAATGTTGGTGCGGGCAGGGTCGGGTGTGACTCTCGAGTGACTTTGATGGTGTAGAACACCCTGGTCATGGTATCTCAGACCAAGGAAGCCCCACAAAGGGTTTTTCACTTTAAAAATATCTCACCAAGGCATTTGATAGAGTCTCTTGGATATTTTTATATATTGTGCTAATAAAATTCAGCTTTCATTCGGAGTGGATTACCTTAATTTGGGAATGTCTTTCTTCTACCTGGTTTTCTATCATTGTCAATGGTGTTGTTGTTGGGTATTTCAAAAGCAACCAGAGGATCAGATAGGGGGATCTCATTTCCCTTTATTTATTCATCATTCTTGCATAATCCCTTGGGAGGGCACTCAAATATGCCTACTCTGATGGTACTATCTCTTGGATAAAGACCTCCTCTATCTCCTAACCGATCACACATTAACAATTTCTTGATGATACATTACTAAAAAACAAATCCTTAGATCCTAAATCAAGGGTAATCAATAATATCCTACTCTCCTATGATTTGCCTACTGGAAAAAAGTTAATTTCTAAAAAAGTAAACTATATTTTCTGAATACACCTATTGACAGATAGCAAAAGATTACCGAAATCCTAGGATGTAGCATATCAAGCCTTCCTTCCACCTATCTAGGCATACCCCTTTTCCATGGTAAACCTCTTGCAAACATGTGGAATAACATCTTGGAGAAAATTTAGAAAAAATTGGTTGGGTGGAAAGGTTGTCTCCTTAGCCAGGCAACAAAAGTGACTCTTGTCCAAGCTTATTGGTAAGGTGTTCTGGTGTACTTATTATCTATATTTAAATCCTTAGCTTTTGTCTGCAAGAAAATTAAACAAATTCAAATGATATTTCTCTGGTCAATGAGTGAAAATAATAATAAAATTCCCCTAGTTGCTTGGGACAAGATCTGCTTGAAGAAGAATCAAGGAGGGTTGGGTTTTAGGAAAGCTAGCAAGATGAACTCTACCCTCATTGGTAAGCAAGGCTGGAGAGTTATCCAAAATGAACAAGCTACTTGGATCAACATCATAAAAGATAAATATCTACAATAGTGGGCCTTTCTTAGTGATGAACTACTTTTTGTTGGATTGCATTTTGGAATGCTATGATTAATACATGACCCATTCTAAAATATAAACTCAGGTGGTAGATAGGAAATAGAATGTCTATTGAATTTTGGAAGGACCAATGGCTTAGCGATCACCTTCTAATCAATGATGCTAGTCTATCCTGCATCAAGACAATCACTGATAACCTATTTGGTTATAAGGTATGTAATTTCTTTTATAGAAATTATAGTGATGCCAAATGGAAGCCCTTTTACTTTAGAAATATTAACATTGCCTAATCTTCTACTTTTTCCATCATTGCTGGTCTGTTACGCACTACTATCATTCCTAGTAACCCAAATGCATCAACATCTCCTTTATAGCATCTTTTTGAGGATGGTATTTATACTATTAAAACTACCTACTATGTCCAAACTAGAGAAGTTAACTCCTGGCCTGAATTTAATACTGTTTGGTTGAAAATTTTAATCCCTAAGGTAGCCCATTTTTTCTAGATTGCTTCTTTAAAAAAAAATTGACCATCAACAATCTCATCCAAATATGTCTAATGCTCCCTAACCATTGTATCCTCTACAAAAGTAATTGGGAATCTATAATTCATATCTTCCTTGAATGCCCTTTCTCTACTAAAGTGTTGTCTTCCTTTCTCAATCTAGCCAACTTATCTTGGGTATACCCAAAAACTCTTGTTGACACTTGCCATCAATGGCCAAATATTTTGTGAATCCAAAAATCCATGCTTTTTGGTTGTATTATTTTCCTCACTTTTTATGGCAGGTTTGGTTGGAGAGGAACAATAGAATCTTTGGTGATACTGCAAATGATGAAAAATTAGTGTTTTATCAAGCTTTTTCATTTACCATCAAAAATTCTAGTCTCATACAAGATGAGAATCCCAAGAACTAATGAGAATTGTCCATTTTAAATACTCTCAAATTTCATATTGACACCCCCCTCCGGAGTCCTTCAAAATTTAATAGGTCAATGGTGAAATGGATTCCCCCACCTTGTGGATGGGTCAAACTTAATATTCAAAAGGAAACCTTGGTAGGGCTAGAGGAGGTGGTCTCTTTAGAAATAGTCAAGGTAAAATTGTGTGCATGTTTTTTGAGTCTATGGGAAGTCAAACCAACAATTTTGTTGAAGCTCGTATGTTATACCTAGGCCTCCTTATTTACAACCAGATTTAGTTTTAAAGACTTATCATATAATGTTATTCTATGAACTTCATTCATTGCATCAACTTCATTCATTGCATCCAAAAGTGTCAAATCTCTACTTAGATCATGTTCAATGCTATCCAAGAAAGCTTGAAAATAATTGAAGGTATCAGACATGTTACAATTCAACATGTTTATCGGGAAGGAAATAGAGTTGCTGACCTCCTTACCAATCAAGGAGTTGAACAGGACAACTTTCAAGTCTGGTATGACAATTTTCCTCCATGTATTATGGCCCACACTGATGCAAATGGAAATCTTAATCTGTAACTGGTTGTTGTTGCTGATGTGGCTGAATTGGGGCCTAGTGACTGGGCATGGTTTTTCTGACATGGGTGCCAACACATATCTTCCTTTCCCTTATGCATTTTCTTACAATCCGTTTAAAGGGCAAGTTTATGAAGGCATGGAAAATTCACAAGGCAATTATCACCTGTGAACTCAGGTGGCAAGGAATGGCAAATAAAAATACTAATTTCCAGCATAGTGGAGATGTTTGCTCCAAAAATCTCACAGACCAAAATTGAACCCCATTGAGCCAAATATCATAATCTTGGTCAGGCTTTTGATATTTTTTTTCTATTTTTTATGGGTACCATTGTTGTAGTTTGTACCCTTGTCCATTTTTGTTTTAGTTTTAGCCTTCTTTCTAGTTTAATGTTGGTTGTTTTGATCCCCTCTAGGGTTTTTTATTTCAGTTCAGTTAAGCTTGCTTCTATCAAGCCTTCTTTGCTACATTTGTGTAAAAGGTTTTGAGACCTTTCAAAACCCTTTTTATCAACCAATAAAAAAAAGTATAACAATATATACATAGATAACTGAAATAGCTTTTTCACAATCATATTTTTTTGGTACTATTAAGAAAGGAGGGTTTTGAAAGGAATTCTTCAACTTTTTACATCAACTCCACCAAGGGAGAAAACATCATAGAAACCACAACAACACCAGGAAAAAAGCAACCACTCGACTCAATGGGGAAGAACAAAAAGAGACCAAGACAACCAAACCAAAAAAACATACTAAAACAAAAGGAGAAACACCCAGACTAGGCAAAAATATCATATTTGAGTTATTTTTTAATCTTCTCAACCAATTCCATCTCTTTAATTATTTCTCCCACAATTCAAGTCACTTCCTCAATGTAGTTTATGACAATTTTTAATGATCCTAGAATGACACGATGTTTCTCTCCATCCCTTCCAGCCATTGAGCCATCTTGGAAAAATATTACACCAAAAAATAAAAAAAGAAACCCAGACCAAATAATAATAAAAAATATTCCTTGAAAGAGGAATACTGACATGCAGGAACTCTCTCCCTAAAATTGATAGCAAAATAGAAAGATTAATAGTTTTCACCTATCAATACCTTTGAGATGAGAAAGACAAAAATCCACAAGATGATAATATCCACATCACCATGAGTCATATTCTAACTCAGAAATCCAAGAGGGATCCGTAAAATGAGGAAGAGAAACTGATCATGGTAATGACTTCCCATCCTAAGAACCCAAAAAGATAATTTGAATTTGAATTTGATAAGTTAAATACTAATGGAGACAACACCAACTACTATGAGCAAAATAAAAGGGTACATCAATAAGGATAGGACTCCCAATAGATGTTGAGATCCTCGCACCCAAAAAGAGCGTTGTTATGGCACTTCAAAATTAAAAATTGAAGGAATCTCTGACAAGCATTAAGAACTTTCTTTATTAATATGATTTAAGAGGGCCTCAGGGAAATCATTTTTCTAGACTAAACATTTTCACAATCATATTACTTTAAGAATAATAAAACAATTTAAATATAAAGTACACACATAAAAAATTTTTATTATAACAAGAATATTACAATACAAGACCATATTTGAAGAAAGGACGTGCAATGAAGATGATGGTCAAAATAAAAATGAAGGAGATGGGATGGGGTCCAACAGTAAAAAACTTACAAAACAATTAGATTTTTTAAAAAATTCCATAGTAGAACTCCTAAACAAGGGAAGAGTAGAGGAAATATTGGATAAAGACATGTTGTATGGAACAATATGGAATGAATAAGTAGAAGTAGTGGATTATACAAAGGGACTAGATGAACATTCAAAGGAACCAATATTTTATTTCCAAGAGAATATTATGGAACTTTAGAATAAAAGAACAAAGGACTCCACAAACCAGGCCCCAAAAGAAGTATAGGAAAGCAAAATAGAAGTAGAGATAAAAGAAAATATCCCAAACTCAACACTGACCCAAGACCAAGAGCTTCTAAATTAAAACACCTCTTGTCTAAATAAGGGAATAGGTAAGAGAAAATGTTGTATCAAAAAAAAAAAAGATAGTTAAAATGGTGGTGGGGGAAGATCTGATGCTCAAAAAAAAATTACCATTAAAATATAAAGCTTTGGTGGGAAGGTTCATGGGACACTCGATGAAAAAAAAACTCTTTGTGATTGGATAAAGTCAACATGGTTTGAGTTGTTGGGATATCTCCCAACATACTATGTAATGATAAAATATTGGATAGCTTTTGTATTACAGAAAGCAAAAGATACCAAAACTATAAAAAAGGTAATATGTAATGGGGTCATAGTATACTTACTCTAAAAAATTGGATACTTAGGTTTGATCCTCGCTTAGAAAGGATAACCACCCAACCTATTTGGGTTAAGTTACTAGTACTACAAATAGAATATTGGAATGAGAAGATGATGAGGGAGATAGGGAACTCTTTAGGAGTTTTTCTCAAAGTGGACTCAAAATTTAAATGGCATTCAAAAATCAGTTGCTCAAATCTTAGTGAAGATGGACCTAAGTCTAGGATTACCTAAGAATATGGAATTAGTAATAGGAATTTGGTATCACACACAAAAGTTAGATTACATTGGAGTCCCATTTCTATGCAATTTTTGCTATCAATATGGATATCTCAAAGCCATATGTAGAGTAGGAAGAAGTAGTAGATACAAAAAGGAGCAAGTAGAAGTTGAAACTCCCATTAGTATAAGTAACTGAGAGAAGATAATAGTAAGAAAATTTCAAGTAGATAAGAGACAAGAAATAATTCTAAGAGCTTTAGAAAAACAATCTCAAGTGTCACTCATTCAACAAAAGGAGAAAGATAAGGTAACTAGACAAATATTCACATGTGCTATAGAAGAGAAGAATGAGGCTTTGCAATTTTTTGATGAAGAGCCTAGAGGACTAGATTTAGGTAAATCCATTATTATATCTACATAATAATTTAAATGATACAAATAATAAATATGTTTCCCTAAATAGATATGGTTTGAAAATGGTTTCAAAAGACCATATAGATAATAGTCTTAAGAGAAGAAGGATAGAAGAGTGTGTTTCTCCCTCAATATATGAAAGTAAAAATATAATGGAGGATAGATAGGTAGAGGGATAAAGTAAGGATTTATTTTGGGATGGATGAGGGAAGACTATCTGTGATCTCATGGAGAAAATAAAAAGAGGAAAAAGAAGGAAACTAATAAAATCCCCCATAAATAAGATTTCCTCTCCCTCTAGTCCCTCATATCAATGTAAAAATTTATCCCTTGTGGGAAAATATTCTTTAAGATCTCAAAACAAAGATAAAGCATAAATGAGCTTTGGGAAAATTCAAAAGGGATTGAGCTTTGAAGCTAGTCAAGCTCAAGGTTCCTCAATAGGTAGGATTTCCTATCCAAAAGTATCCAAAAAAAGAATTGATAACTACTAAACAAAGGGCTATTTATGGGGAAATTATAGTAGGACAACCCCTTGATTTAGGTAATCCATGATAATAATATATATAAATATTAGAGGATTAGGGGATCCTTACAAAAATATAGCCCTAAAAAGACTTAGTAAACTTTAGAAGCCTGATATTATCTTGGTCTAAGAAACCATGTTAGAGGTAGGAAATGCAACATCTATTCTTAATTCACTCCTACCAAGATGGAATTTTATTAAGATAGACACAAATGAAAAATCAAGGGGAATTATCTCGAGATGGAAATATTATTGCCAATTAATTGATAACTTCTTTATAGAAGCAAGAGTAGTATCTGAATTCCACTCCAAGGAGTTAGGGAAAAATATAACTACTATAAATATATATGGTCTATATAAATATAGGTAGGTTTTCTGGGAGGATTTTTTTGGCCAAGATCTTCTAAAAAAGAGAATTTAGTGGTGGGAGGGGATTTAAAATTTATTACAAAAAGAAGTAAAATAAGGGGAGAATATGCCAAAATGGAGCCACTAGCTAATTTCTTCCTTCAAAAAATTTAGGGTGCTATAATTTGTGATATAGAACCAACAAATATTACTCATACATGAAGGAACAATAAATTTGGAAGTCATGGGATATCTAAAAGATTGAATAAATGTCTAGTTTTAGAAAATCTCTTAACTTTCTATGATAATATGAGAACTTGGATAGATCAACGAGGAGGATGAGATAATTCTACACTCCTTTTACAACAAGAAAAGGAAGATGATAAACCACCAAGGTCTTTCAAATTCAATTTCATTTATCTAAGGGATAAATAATTTCAATACATAGTAAGAATAGAATGGTGGCATTATGACCCAGCCTTAGAAGAGACAATAATGTTCTAGTTTACTAGTAATATTAGGAGAATACAATTAGTCACTTTAGGTTGGGCCAAAGAAAAATACTGGGAATTAGTGATAAGACTTACTAAAATTGAATATGTTTTACATCATATTTACAATACCAGAGGTAACAAAGTTTTTTTAGAAATTAAAATCATGTAAGTCAAAGAATTGGAAAAAAGAAAAGAAAAAAGAATTGTTAGAATGAGAGGAGGAAAAATGGAGAATGAAAAGCAGGGATTTATGGCTAGAACAAGGGTATGAGAATATAGTTTTTTTTTTAAATTATGCAAAACAAAGGATATATACAAACACAATTTGTATAATGAAAGAGGAGAATGGAAACACTTTGAGAAGATTCTAAGAATTGGCATCATGAGTAGTAAATTACTTCAAAGACTTGTATAAAGATCCAAACAAAGCAAATATAGTAGAGATAATCAAACTATTTCTAAATTTACCTAAGATGGTCAATAAAAAACAAAAAGAATATTTGTTCTTAGAAATAACCAAGGAGGAGTTACAACGAGTAGTCAAATCATTCCAAAAAGGGAAATTTCTAGGTCTAGATGGATGGGTAATTGACTTTTATTTGGATTTTTATGAACTTTTGGAGGAGGATCTTTTTAAAGTGATAGAAGCATCAAGGATCAAGGGACAATTGCTAGGATCCATAAACTCAACTTTCTTGACTTTTATATGAAATAAATATAATCTAGAATATTTTAAGGATTATAGAGCTATCTCTTTATGTAATATCCTCTACAAAATCATCTCAAATATTATAGCTAATGAAATCGAAGGGATCTTCTTAGACAATGTTTTAGAAGAGCACTTCAGGTTTTTAAGTAAAAGGTAGATTCATGAAGGAATAAGGGTAGCCCAAGAAGGATTACATTCAATAAAAATAAGGAAGCAAAAAGCAATAGTAATAAAACTAGATCTAGCAAAATATTTTGGTAAAGTAAATTAGTTATAGATCAGGTTGAGCCTAATTCAAATTGGATATAGCATTCCCTTTGTGAATTGGGTGATGGGATGTATCAATTCAAACTATTTTCTTATGCTTATCAATGGTTCAATTTATTTTTTCCAAGGCTTCGAGAGCTCTATGACAAGGGTGTACTCTTTATCTTCTTTTTATTTTGGTAGCAGAAGGTTTGAGTAGACTGATCAGGGAATAAAAAATATAGGAAATGATCAAGGGTATCAAAATCGATAACTCTCTAAAGCCAACCCATTTTTTATTTGCAGATAATGTTTTAATTTTTAGAAATGGGAAATTGAAGGAAGCCTTAAAGTATAAATAAATATTGGACCTATATTGTATGGCTACATGAATGTAAATAAATCTACAAAAAAATACAAATAGCCTTCAATAGTTTTTAGCTAGGGCAAATAGAAGCAGTGATGAGAACTTTTTGTTTTAAGCAAGTAGAATTTGATAAAGGGATAATATATTTAGGCTTCCATATGAAACCTAATGACTATGAGTACTAATATTGGATTTGGTTATATACAAAAATAGAGAAGAAGATTATCACTTGATGCACTACATGGCTATCATTAGGGGGTGGCCTTACATTGGTGAAATTAGTTTTGGAAGCCACCCTGGTCTACTGGCACTCCCTAACTTACATTCCTATCAAAATAATAAATAAAATGAGAAAGAAGTATTTCCAATTTATTTGACTAGGGAACAAATAGAAGGATGCAATGGTACTAGTTAAATGGAAAAAAATAGCTAAACCAAAATTAGATGAAGGATGGGGTCTCAAGAATATGCATAATTTTAGAAAATCTTTAGCAATAAAAATTTTATGGAGATTGATAACTGATTATAGATTATGAAAAGAGGTAATTCAAGAGAAATATTTAGGTACTTTGTCCTTTGTAGATTAGATTAGACTACAAAATAAATCAGTTCCAAAAGTCACAATTATTTTGAAAGCACTCATAAGATATTTTTTGTTAGTTGGAAATTTCTTGACTTGGAAAATAGGGAATGAAAAGGAAGTAAGGATAGGCAAATATCCTTGGCTAGGAAGCAAAGGAGACTGTTAGCTTCCTCAAAACATAATAGATCATCTCCATAGATAAGGAAATATGGTATTAGCATAAGTGGTATCAACAAAGAGTACTAATTTATGGAAACAAGGATGGCTCATAGCAAAAGAACTAACATTGGGAGGAAATAATGCACATATTTGACATGACTATACAAAATAATTGGAAAGAGAAAATATAAGACTAAATAAATAAAAATAATATCTAATATGGTCCAATAATCCAACAAGTGGGTAGTACACACTTTGATAATGGTATAAGGTAAGCTTTGATAACAATAATAAGGAAAAACTTTGGTGATGGAGTAGAATATGGAAGGTAAAAGCACCTAGAATATTTGTCTAGTTAGCTCTAGAAAAAACACTAACATGGGATGTTCTTCAAACCAAGTCAGTGCATCATGTGCAAAAATAAAGAAGAAATAATGGACCTTCTTCCATTTAATTGCCCTTTCACAAGAGAAGTGTAGAATTCAATTATACCTTTGACTCAAGGGAAAGGATAGTGGCCTACTAGGAATATTTTAGATAACATGTAACAATTATTTAATGAAAGAGGATCAAATGAGTATATATATGTCCCTTTGATAGTGGAATGGGGCTTATGGCTGGATAGAAATTCCATGGTTCTCCTCAGCTCCTATCCACGTCCAAGTTGCTGACTAGCCCACCCGTTGCATGGAAATTAACTCACCGATAGATGGATGCCCCTCCTTAGTTCTGGCAGGTTACCCCAGCATGCACCCAAATCATGCTACCTGCTTAATGGTAGACCCTACTCCCTTGCTTTGGCCATGGCAACCTTCACCACGACCCCTTAAACTCAGTGGCACTCAATCCATACTCGAACGGAGGCACAACCCGCATGATGGTAGCAAGCAAGGAGCAACTTGGACATGGATAGGAGGCGAGGAGAACCATCCTACCATATACAAGTTGTTTGAAGGTAAGAAAAATCTAGTGGTTCAAGCACAAATGCATATTACATCTATTTTTAAAAGTCTATAAATATCTTCAAAACCAAAATTGAGTAGGCATATTAGAACACTAGTAGTGGATCCTATGAATCCATGGGCCTTCTTTTGTGGAGCTTGACAGGGCAACCCAGGAAGGTGTGGGGCAAGGGGAGCATTTTATTTAAATAAAACATTTAAGATCACTTTCAAGATATGTTTAGGTGAAGGAATAAATAATATGGCATAATGAAAAGCATTGATCCTCTTGATGAGAATAGAAATGGAGCAAGGAATTACAACTTTACAAATTTATGAATATTCAAAATTAGTGATAAATTAGGTTGCAGATCATGTTGATATGAAAAAATTTCTCCTCAATCCTTTCTATGAGAAATTAAAGTATTACAACCTTCTATAACAACAATTTTTAGGAAATACATTGTATATTAATTTTAAATGGGGTTTATATTTTAAACTTTCATGTTATTATATGTAATGAGAAATATAATTCTTTTAAACTATTAAAAAGTATGTTGTTTGAACATATTGTAATGAGAAATTAGACTATATGCCATGTTTTCATAATATCTATGTTATATTTTTTTCACATCAACAAATCCCTTATAAATAATGTTCTAATTTAATATATTATGTATTCATTAGTATTTATTTTACAATTTGAAATAAATAAGCAATGAGAAACTAGATTATGCATGATATATTTCAAATATATGTGTGGTAGACTATTGTACATAATACTTTTTAATTAATTATAATGGTAGTACTTCCACTCTTTTTTTATCACCTTGTATATAATGTTTTAAATCTATTGTGTAGTATTTTGATATATTATGTATCACTTTGTATGTTACACTACATTATACAAGTTATTCAATATATAAGTTATGAAAAACTACATTATAATATGTAGTTATTTTGGAGATTAGCTTTCTAAAATAATTAATACTCATAGCACTTCATAAAATAGTGTGCACCACAAGTGCTATACATACTCATCATATTTATTACGTAGTAGGTTTTGTTTATTTTAAGTTATTGTATATATGATCTATACAAAAATTTTAGTATAATATTATATATATGAAAAATCTATAATTTTTAAGATTGATAAACAAATAAAATGCTATGAGTACAAGTATTTTTAAGGATTTTAGTTACATTCTATTTAGGAGTTGGTGTAAACTGAATTGAGAGGAGTATTGACCTCCTTACAATCTAGAAGCAGATCCTAATAATAAGACTGACAAGTGGAAAGCATGAATAACTTCCTGATCAATTATAGTAATGACCCTTATCTAAGTACCAAAAACTTATGTATGTGTATTTATTTATTTATTTTGAGAAACTATATAATTATTGAAAAATGACCTAGTTAACGTATCAAAACTTAATATATAAAACATAGATGTAAATATCAGCACAACATGATATGTATAGGTATAGGTATACATATTTATTCTATCAAACCTATTATATGTATATTAGTCTTTATCTTTTTAAGTTAATAAATATACAAAATTGTTATGTGTACAATGTTTGAAAAATTATGTATATATATTTATTTATCCTTAGGAAAATCTATATTTTTTATTTCTATGTTTGAAAAAATTACAATGCTAACGGTATGAAGTACCCTCAAGAATTTATAAATTGAGAGGAGTATTGGCCTCCCTATTGTAATATGTTACAATCAACTTACAATCTAGAAATAAAATCCTAATAATAGGATTGACATGTGGAAAGTAGGAATAAATTCCTGATCAATTATAGTGCTCAAATGGCTCTTACTCGAGTACTAAAACTAAGGACTCAAGTTTCAATTTTGAATACATGTTACTCTAAAACTTATCTTTCTAAAATAAAGGTAAGGGTCCCTTTCAAAACCTTTATCTTTTTATTTTGCTATTAATCCAACTCTGATATGATCCTTAATAAGAGGAGGACCGTGAGGAAACCTAAATTCCTCAAACCATTTCTTCCCTCTACCAACTACCGATTGGAAGGTTCAAACCATATTTTGAAAGACCATATTCCTCTACATTTAATTCCCTATAGATATACTTGTATGAAATTATTGTTATATAAGGTTGGAATACTTTACTTGTTCATAGAAAGAATTGAGGAGCAATTTTTTCATCTCAACATGATCTGCAACCTAATTTATCACTATTTTTGAATCTTCATAAATATGTAAATTTGTAGTTCCTTTCTCCATTTCTATTCTCATCAAGAGGATCAATGCTTTTCATTCTGCCATATTATTTATTCCTTCACCTAAACATATCTTGAAAGTGATCTTAAATTTTTTATTTAAATAAAGCGCTCCCCCTACCCCACACCTTCCTGGGTTGCCCTATCAATCTCCACCAAAGAAGGCCCATCGCTTCATAGGATCCACTACTAGTGTTCTAATATGCCTGCTCAATTTTGATTTTGAAGAGATTTATAGACTTTTAAAAATAGATTTAATATGCCTTCAAACAACTTGGCATTTCTAGCCACCCATAAGCCCCATTCCACTATCAAAGGGATACATATATACTCCTTTAATACTCTTTCTTTGAATCATTGTTACATGTTATCTAGAATATTCCTAGTAGGCCACTATCCTTTCCCTTGATTCAAAGGTATAATTGAATTCTACATTTCTCTTGTGAAAGGGCAATGAACCGGAAGATGGTCCATTATTTCTTCTTCCTTTTTGCACATGATGCACTGAATTGGTTTGAAGAACATCTCATGTTAGTGCCTTTTCTAGAGCTAACTAGGCAAATATTCTAGCTTTTAGAGGTGCTTTTACCTTCCATATTCTACTCCATAACCAAATATTTTCCTTATTATTGTTATCAAAGCCTACCTTATACCATTCTAAAACTTTGTATTACCCACTTGTTGGATTCTTGGATCATATTATATAGTCTCTTTATTGATTTAGTCTTATATTTGCTCTTTCCAATTCTTTTGTATAGTCATGTCAAATATGTGCATTATTTCTTCCCAATATTAGTTCTTTTGCTATGAGCCATCATTGCTTCCATAAATTAGTACTCTTTGTTGATACCACTTGTGCCAATACCATATTTCCTTGTCTATGGAGATGATCTATTATATTTTGAGGAAGTTGACAGTCTCCTTTGCTTCCTAGCCAAGGATATTTACCTATCCTTACTTCCTTTTCATTCCCTATTTTCCAAGTCAAGAAATTTTCAACTAACAAAAAATCTCTTATGAGTGCTTTCAAAATAATTATGGCTTTTGGAAATGATTTATTTTGTAGTCTAATCTAATCTACAAAGGATAAAGTACCTAAATATTTTTCTTCAATTACCTCTTTTCATAATCTATATCAGTTATTAATCTCCACAAACTTTTTGTTGCTAAAGATTTTCTAAAATTATGCATATTCTTGAGGCCCCATCCTTCGTCTAATTTTGGTTTAGCTATTTGATTGCCATTTGTTCCCTATCAAATAAATTGGAAATTTTTTTTCCTTTTTTTTTTTTTTTTTTTTTGGGAATGTAAGCGGGGGGGGTGGGGGCTTCCAAAAATAATTTCACCAATGTAAGGCCACCCCCTAATGATAGCCATGTAGTGCATAAAGTGGTAATCCTCTTCTCTATTTTGGTATATAACCAAATAGAATCTTAGTACCCATAGTCATTAGGTTTCATATGGAAGCCTGAATATATTATCCCTTATCAAATCCTACTTGCTTAAAACAAAAAGTTCTCATTACTACTTCTATTTTCCCTAGCTAAAAACTATTGAAGACATTAAATCTATTTTTAAAAGTCTAGAAGGCTCTTCAAAACCAAAATTGAGAAGGCTTATTAGAACACTAGTAGTGGATCCTATGAAGCCATGGGCCTTCTTTGGTGGACCTTGACAGGGCAATCCAGGAAGGTGTGGGGCAGGGGAAGCACTTTATTTAAATAAAAAAATTAAGATCACTTTCAAGATATATTTAGGTGAAAGAATAAATAATATGGCAGAATGAAAAGCATTGATCCTCTTGATGTGAATAGAAATGGAGCAAGAAATTACAACTTTATAGATTTATGAAGATTCAAAATTAGTGATAAATTAGGTTGCATATCATGTTGAGATGAAAAACTTGCTCCTCAATCCTTTCTATGAGCAAGTAAAGTATTACAACCATCTATAACAACAATTTCATACAAGTATATCTATAGGGAACTAAATGTAGAAGCAAATTGTCTTTCAAAAGATTATTTGAACCTTCCAATCGGTAGTTGGTAGAGGGAAAAAATGGTTAGAGGGCTTAAGGTTTCCTCACAGTCCTCCTTTTATTAAGGATCATATCAGAGTTGGATTATTAGCAAAATAAAAAGAGAAATGTTTTGAAAGGGACCCTTACCTTTATTTTCAGAAAGATAAGTTGTAGAGTAACATGTCTTCGGAATTAAAATTTGAGTCCTTAGTTTTAGTACTCGAGTAAGAGTCATTTGAGAACTATAATTGATTAGGAAGTTATTCCTACTTTCCACATGGTAATCCTATTATTAGGATTTTATTTCTAGATTGTAAGTTAACTGTAACATATTACAACAGGGAGGCCAATACTTCTCTCAATTTATAAATTCTTGAGGGTAATTCATACCGTTAGCATTGTAATTTTTTCAAACATAAAAATAAAAAATATAGATTTTTCTAAGAAAAAATAAATCTATATACATGATTTTTTCAAAAATTGTACACAACAATTTTGTATATTTATTAACTTAGAAATATAAAGACTAATATACATATAATAGTTTTGATAGAATAAATATGTATACCTATACATATCATATTGTGGTGAGATTTACATCTATGTTTTATGTATTATGTTTTGATATGTTAACTAAGTCATTTTCCAATAATTCTAGAGTTGCTCAAAATAAATAAATAAATACACATACATCAGTTTTGGTACTTAGATAAAGGTCATTACTGTAATTGATGAGAAAGTTATTCATGCTTTCCACTTGTCAGTCGTATTATCAGGATCTGCTTCTAAATTTTAAGGAGGTCAATACTCCTCTCAATTCAATTTAAACCAACTCCTAAATAAAATCTAACTAAAATCCTTAAAAATACTTTGTATTCATAACATTTTATTTGTTTATCAATCTTAAAAATTATAAATTTTTCATATATAAAATATTATACTAAAAGTTTTGTAAAGATCATATATACAACAACTTAAAATAAACAAAACCTAATATGTAATAAATGTGATGAGTATGTATAGCACTTGTGATGCACACTATTATATGAAGTGCTATGAGTATTAATTGTTTTAGAAAGCTAATCTCCAAAATAATTACATATTGCAATGTAGTTTTTACTGAGTAACCTGTATAATGTAGTGTAACATACAAAGTGACACATAATATATCAAAATACTATACAATAGATTTAAAACATTATATACAAGGTGATAAAAAAAATGGAAGTACTACCATTATACTTAATTAAAAAGTATTATGTACAAACACATATATTTGAAATATATCATGCATAATCTAGTTTCTCATTGCTTATTTATTTCAAATTGTAAAAAATAAATACTAATGAATACATAATATATTAAATTAGAACATATTTATAGGTGATTTGTTGATGTGAAAAAAATATAACATTGATATTATGAAATCATGGCATATAGTCTAATTTCTTATTATAATATGTTCAAGCAATATACTTTTTGATACTTTAAAAGAATTATATTTCTCATTACATATAATAACATGAAAGTTTAAAAAGCATCTGGGTGGAGAGCAATAGTATGGGCTTTGTCTTTTCTTCGGAAGGTTGGTTCAAACCGTGGCCTGAGTGAGTGAGTGTGTGGGTCCCCAATGAAATTGTTGTAACTGGTTGAATTTTTCCTGATCAAAACCCTCATATCTTACTATTAAAATAAAAAACATAAAAATTTAAAATATAACCCCTATTTAAAATTAATATACAATGTATTTCCTAAAAATATTATGAATATAATACATTCATTATTTTAGGACAACTAGTGTGACCATAGCGTGACTGTGATAAATATTAGATTTTGAAGGACCATGTGTATATATTTTTACTAAAAACTTACATATGATCTAGTTGTAGGTAAACTAAAAATAATAGATGTAAACAAATTTTTTTGAATTGTCTAAAACAAAGAGACTGTCCATAATATGACTATACAATGAATATCCAAATTTTGGGTATATTTTCTATTAAGTTTATAACATTTTATACAAGCTAGTGATACCATATAAATATAAGATAAATTATACATATTTTAAATTTATAGGAATTATAAATTTTGAATTTTGAATTGGATTATGAGATGTATTTCTTCAGTTTTTTATTTAGTTTTTATTAATGGCAAGCCTTCTCAGTTGTTTTCAGTTGTTCCCATATTCCAGAGGTATTAGGCAAGGTGGTCTCCTATCCCTTATTTATTCATCATTATTGTTGAATGCTTAGGTAGGGCTATAACAAAAAAGAGAGAAGACAAAACCCCTGAGGAAATTACCATTGATCATGGAGTTAGACCTTTCTCTCATCTTCAATTTGTTGATGACTCTCCTCTTTTAGGTAAAGCTACAATTAAGGAAGCTTGTACTATTAAGCAAATCATTAGCTATTTTTCTAATGCTATCGGGTAATTGATCAATGAAGACAAATCTAAACTTATTTTCTTTGCTTGCTCTTCCAGACAAGAATCCATGGTCTTGGATAAATTAAGATATAAGAAGACCTCTCTTCTAATCACTTATTTAGGTATTCCCATCAATATTTGAAGACACACAAAAAATATAGCAATTGGTTGTTAGACAAAATCAAGAAGAAAATTGGAAAGTGGACCAATAGGTGGCTTTCTTCTAGGGTAGAATCACCTTGGTAAAATGAGTCCTTCAGGTTATTCCTTTTAATGTTTCTACCGTGTTGAATATCCCAAAGGTTGTTCTTTGAGAACCGGATCAAATCATTCATTGGTTCCTTTGGATTGGTACTAAGGAGAAAATAAAATGGGCCTTGGTGAAATGGGATATTTTATGTCTTCCTAAGAATGAAGTGGGGTTAGGATTCCGGTCTACTATTAATAACAACAAAGCTTTAGTTAAATTATATTGGAGGATTTTGCATAACCCCAATGCTCTTTGGGTCAAGAATCTTCGTGCTAAATATACTGAGAATAAAAGTCTTGAAGACCTTGTTCGCTATCAATTGCCTTCTAAAGGTTCTTCCATTTTAGCAGTTCTTAATACTAGTGAGGATTTGATAAAGAAAAAATTATTTTGGATCATTCATAATGGTCAATAGGTAAATTTTTGGACAGATTCTTGAGATGGTCACAAACCTTTGATAACTCAGTTTCCCAATTGGAGGCCTTGGATGGAGGAGCTTCACCAAGCTAACAATGTAAAGATGGCTAATTATTGTTGGTACCATACTGGTAATTTAGAGGTGGGCAGATATTGGATCCCTATTGAGGACTAGCCTATTCAAATCCCATAAAGGTAAAGATAAGATATCCATTGCATTCTTCATATGAGATCTCTCTCTTGGTCCCATGATAAAGATTGTTTTGGATGGAACAACACTACCAAGGGTGAGTATTCAGTTGCTCAAGCTTATTTGACCTTATGCCATAATAATCCCAACCAATCATCTGACATATTTTCTTAGTTGTGAGCTCAAAATATCTGACCTAAGGTGAATTTCTTTACTTGGATTTTATTGCATCGTAGGGTGCTTACTGGGGAGCATCTTATGAAGCATGGTTTTCATGGCCCTTTTAGATGTGAAATTTGTGAAGAGAATGTGGAAACTCTCATCCATATTTTTATTGAGTGTACTTTAGCCTCTGAGCTTTGGAGGAGAATGGCCACTTTACTTGGCTTACAGTGGTCCAATTTTTTTACTTTTAAACAACTTTGGAGGGATTGGCCTAATCAAGAGGGTGTTGATCATTTTATTAGGCAGTTAGTTTGGATGGGTTCTACCATTCTTATTTGGAATATATGGAATGAAAAGAAATAATCATATTTTTAATCAAGAAAGGAAGGATATTCACTATATTTGGACAAAGACCATTGCCAACTTAGTTGACTCGGTCCATCAACTCCTTAATCACCCCCAAAACTCCCATTAAATATGGGATCAAGTGATGCAAATATTGAATATTAACTCTTCTAAGAGAAACCAGCTTAAATGGAATGTGAGTAATTGCAATATGGATAGAACAAGGAATTAGAAATCTCCTCCTAAGGATTTTGGAAAAGTCAATATTGATGGAGCCTTTAGAGGGAACCCTAGAAAAGCTAATGTGGGAGGAATTTGTAGACTTTTAGATGGCTCCTTGGTTTTTACTTTTGCTTAGAATTTGGGTATTCTATCCAATAACCTTGTTGATGGGTATGGTATCCTTAGAGGCCTTCAAGAGGCTACTAAGGTTGGATGGGAAAAGGTTCTAGTTGAGTCTGACTCTCAACTCATGATTAATATTTTGAAGACTCCTAAGAATCATAAGGTTGATTGGAGAATAAAAATAATTATTGATAATATTCTATTAATCCAATGGGATTTTTAAAAGTTGATTACAATCATATGGTCAGAGATCAAAACAAGAGTGTTGATGCTTTAGCTAACTGGGCTTTGGACAAAGTTAATCTTACTTGCTATGGCTACCCTCCTAGATGGTGGGCTTCACAAATAAAGGAAGCTCTTCTTTCTATCATTTATTTGGATGGCTCTAGTTCTAAAGGTACCTAGTTTCTTCTTACTTTATTTTTGCTTCACTTTAGTTCAGCCAGGGTATTTTAGTTCCCTAGCTCAAACTAATCTTTCTTTTATTTCCTCTGTTGATTCTTGCCTTAATAGTATTTTGGTCTAGAAAGGTCATTGTTGTGTTCTATTTTTTTCTTTTTTCTTTTCTATTTATGTGTGTACTTTTTTTTGTGTTGTTTTTTGTTGTTCTTTAGTTTTTGTTATTTTATGTTTTTTGTTGTTATTGTTGTGTTTTTGATGTTCTTGTGATTGTTTTTCTTTATGTTTGTGTTAATTGGTGTGTGTTTTCTATGTTTTTATTTTTCTTTGTTGTCTATTTTTGGTTTTTTTTTAATTTTATTTTATTTTTTTATTTTATGTTTTTATTATTTTTTAGGTTTTGGTTGTTTTTGTTTTTCATGTTTTTGTTGGTTGTGTCTTTGTAGTGTTATGTTGTTTTTTGTTATGTTTGTATTTTGTTATGTTGTTCTTGTGTTTTTCTCTATGGTTTGTGTTATATTTGTTTATCTTATTGTGTGTGTGTTTGGTTGTGCTTTATATTTTTTACACACTCAAGGAGCATGCTTTTTTATTTTTTGTTTTTTAATCTTTTTGTGTGTTTGTGTTTGTGTGTTCTTGTTTTTTGTTGTTTCAGGTTTACTCCTTGAGTATGTCAAAGGTGGGAGACCAAGTGCAAGCCCTCATGGATTTTGATGGAAAATATACCCCTGTCTCCTTGGGTCTTACCCAAAAGTGGCATCCCTTCTAGGATGTTTTCCACACCAAAAAAAATTCCAATGGTATGGTGTTGTAGTGGTATATTGAGTGGTTATGAATTTGGCCTTGGTATGGTATGTCATAAATGGTATTATTAGGATACATGAGGAACTACCAGCTAATAAATTTAAGAAAATGGGTGGAATATTATATTAAATATTTATCCCTTCCTTATTATGAAGGAGATAACTAAATATCAACCTTCATTTTTCAGTGAAGTAAAATAAGTAAAATTAGAGGAAACCTAGTGACCAATGAATTTATCTCAAATATATTTTTCTTAAGATTTTCCAAGATGTTCTATTTTTACTAAAATATATTTTTTGAAATACCATATTTACTAAAATTAAGAAGTATCTTCTTAATATAAAAGCCTCTTTTACTTCCCTCTTCATGTCATGATCCACCCTTTCAAGAATGACATTTTTTCTTCATGCAAATGTGGTGTCCCTTTTTATTAGTAATAGTAGATCCATTTTTATGGATATCTACATAATGACCATTAAATATTATGTATATAGATACTTTCATTTCTTTTGTAGTTAAAAGTCCATATATATAATTAATAATATTATAGATATTGCTATTATCTTTAGGTATCACAACATCCTAAAATTTATCTAGAATTTTTCTTAAAGGGTTAAATGATTTGAAGGTAAATGTTGTAACATTTGAGGACCTTAGCAATCCTTTCAAATATACCTTCACTCTACGGAATATTTCTAATAATATTATCATCCTTATTTCTATTTATAGTATGCTCTTGGTTTCTTAATGTTTTATACGTTTTCCTCTAGGAATACCCATTATTCCTAAGGATGTCATTATGATGGTGTTTTTCTTCTAGATATTTTTTATCTAAAACTTTATAATCATTAATATCTAATGTGTTTAGCAATAGTATCTTCTAAAATAAATTATGGTGGGAATCATCTCTAACCAACATATCTATGTGTGTTATTCATATGCACTCTATGTTAAAGAGGTCCATAAGATTATTTTTGTTGATCAAAACTTCTAGGAAATAGAGGTTGAATTTCACATCCACATCTCTTATCAAATTTATATGACCTAATATGTATTCTTAAGATAGCTAGAGAATTTTTTATCTCATTCTTACCTTTTAGAAAATTCTAGAAATATGAACAATATGTTTGCCCCATCAATATTATATATAATTATATGCTTTCAAGTATACTTTCTAAATTTTCCATAAAATGAGTGAGTTATTACATTTTATAGAGTGAAGCCCATGGGTAATACCTATATATCTAGAAATTTTACTTATAAATGAAAAGAAGACTACTCTCAAGTATATCTCATTTAATTTCACATTTCTTGGTCCAATAAACATTTCATTATTTACATAGAATGACTTGTAAAAATAATACTAAAGAATAATAATATATGGTAACTAGAATTATGTCATAATTAGTAATATGTAGACTAGTCAACTTCTGGAAAACCTAAAATATGTAAAAAAAAACTAAATGATGTAATAGAGATATTATTCACATACATTATAATTACATAGTTTCTTAAAAATTAAAAATTAGCTATTTAGAAAGGAAAAAAATAAACATACACATATTTTACATTCTAATAATATTATATGAATTATAGTACCTATATAGTGTAATATTTTAGAAAAATATGATTAGATATGGTGATATAACATACTTCCTATGAAAATATCATACATTTAGTACTATAAAAATATTGCATACAAAATATCACTTTGGAGTAACCTAATTCATTACATACATTGAATTATTTTTCAATTTTACATATTCAAATTATTATTTTAAAACTATAGGTCTATTATTTTTCAAACATATTATACTTATTAGATTTTTATTATTTAGATATTTCTTCCTCACATTTAAAACAAGTAGTTTTAGAAAATTAAAAATATGACTTGGCTTGGAAATACAATACTACTATAAATAATAGCCCTTGAAATTATATATATATATATATATATATAATCGTTCAAATATTATTTGTAAATGTGTGCAAGTATTTTACAATAATATACAAATGATTATTTAAAAATAAAGCATGTACTTTTTTTTGAACAAGTACATACATATTTCTAATAATAAAATAAGAACGTATTTCACCATCCATTATATAAAGATCGTTTGTTGATATGCACATGGCATTAGAATAGTAATGAGTAATATATGGTGGCATCTTCGACTTGAAGTAAACAAGCTAGATATATGAATATAACATCTACTTCTCAAGAATACTTGAAAATAATATCTTTGAATGTATTCCTCAAATTCAACCCCATTAGCAAAAACTTAAATTTCAAAATACCTTAAGTTATTGTCCTAATATTTGCAATTCAATCTCTAAAATTATTTATATTCTTTAACTTTGTAAAATTAAGGTATCCAAAGAGTTTAAAGTTTTGAAATACAAAATTTCAAAGTGGTGTTGGGGTAATATTTGTACCAACATTCAAAACAAATTTATCACCATTGTAACTTCCTTCTCTATATTATGTTTATTTTATTGTAATTCTAATAAGGTAACAACATTCTTCTCTACAGTGTGTTTATATTGCCATAATTTTAAAGTAATGAACACATTGATTATACATGTCATGTATATCTATTAAAAAATGACCCAATTCCATAACAATTGAAATTAGTTACCCTACAATATAAAGATATTCCATATTCTTTGTATAGATTTTCTCTTATTACATCATGATTATGACTTGGTAATATTTGAACATTGATCTCCATGTTGAAATCCAACTTTGTTAACCATTGGAAATCATTCCATTTGATAATTGT